>CAUYQV010052108.1:0-14126 GCA_963574575.1 Galagoides demidoff
TCCTTATACTCCACTCTGTGGTTGGGGTTAGTCCCTTTTCCCTGTGGGGGGGGGGGGGGGGGGGGGGGGGGGCCCTGCAGGGTCATCAGGGGAGGTCGACCTTTTGTGCCAGGAAGGAGTGAGAAGGGGCACAGGAACAGAAAGTTGAAGATCTAGGTTGGTTTGGTGGTTGTGGAATGCACAATTCTTGAGGGCTTAGTTGTTAGAGTTTGGGAGGTCAAGGGCTAGGTCAAAGCGAGAAGGTGGTCACAGACATGATGGAAAGGGTAGAACATTAGAGAAAGGATGGCTGAGAGGATAGATACTTGGGTTACTGACTGAATGAAACAGGGATGACCAGCATAGAGGACTTTGTATCAACACTTCATGTGAGGAGAGTGTGCATGGTCTCATGGCTGGAGACAGGGTGATCTGTTACCCCCAGAGGGGGGTATATTTAGGAATATCAAGCTAGACAGGTAGAGTGGAAATAGCCTTGGGACTATTGACCACACATTGCCCATCCCACGTGATGGCAGACCCAGAGGACTGAGTTTATAACATAGACATACTGCTCAAACCACAACATTAAAAAAAAATCCCACAATCTCACTACCTCATAATCAGAGCTCTTTTGTTTCCTAACTTGCCTTCCTTGCACATTTGCATTGACTTTTTATGTACCGTTCTTATAATGTACACATGGTTTGTGATTCTGCCTTCCCCCCGCTTAACATTACATCAAGTATTTTCCACATTGTTCTATCTGAATCATAGTTAACCTTCAATATGGTGTGAACAATTACTGCTCTCACTTGGGCATATTTTTGTACCATATGAATATCTAAAGCACTCCCCGCCCCAACACATGCATACATGCGCGCATGCACACACACACTCACAAATAAATTCTCTATGCAGAAACACAAGTCTGCCGACATAACATATTATCCACAGCCCTCTAATGTATCTTGAGGTCTGTTGATCCCTTCTTAATCTTTTTTCTCGAACATTTGGAGCAATTATCAGCAAGCTGGCTGCAACCACACCCCTTCCTCGCCCACTCAGAATAACACGCAAGTGAGTGAAAATGACGTTATTATAAGAACAACCTTGAATCCACTCCAATTTATAACAAAAGCAGCTCATTTGAAAACTTTGGTGCTTTTACTATTAATAGTGCGACTTACTTGCTGCACAGTTCAGGCCTCCGTGCGACACGCCAGCAAATCCTGCCACCGTTGCTGAGGGCTTCTGTCCCCAGAGAAGGACGGACATTAATGCAGCGTGGCAGCCCGAGGGGGGTTGTGAAGAGTGCCTGTCTTGCCAGAGGAGGTGGCTGTTGAGCTGATTTTTGAGGGAGGTTGCCACTCAGAGCAGGAGAGAAGGCTCTCCCAGGAGGAGGAAGGGCACCCACTGAGGCTTAAATGGGTGCACAAAAGAAACTGCCTAAGATGGTGCTGGCCAAGGAGGAGCCTGGGAAGGGCCATGTAGGACCCACTGAAGGACACTGCCATTTTCTCATAGTTTGGGAGCATGGAAGATTTTTAAGCAGAGTTCAATGTCATATGAAAATTCTGGTAGGAAAGTGTAGGGGAAAGGGACACAGAGCTGAGCAACCAGGGGCCACAGTGGGAGAGATGAACAAGGAGTAGGGAAGGAGGGACCAACTTGGTCACTGGCAGTACTTAGGACTGAAAGGAAAGAAAGGTCATGAATGGATCTCTGTAAGATCCTGGCTGGTACGTTGTAGCTTGGTCAAGTGGGTGACCGCACCCTGCCTGCAGTGTGTCACACTGTGTCTTCACATTGCCAAATACCATTCGATGCCTGGGAATGGGGTCATAGAGTCAATGAGAAGATTTCCTAGGGTGAAGGGCCTTACAAAGAAAAAAAAAACAATATTTATTTTGCAAAAAATAAAATAAACAAAAACCACAAGAAATAGAGAACCCCCTCCCCCCCAAAAAAACCCTCCTTTGTCAATTTGCTGGTTAACAGAATCAGCAAGGTTAAGGAGTCATACAGACTTCAGTTGGAATCGCTGATCCACTCACTAACTTGGAGACTCTGGACAAGTCATATAACTTGTTTGACCCTCCATTTCTTCATCTAGAAAACGGGATAACTATTTCTGCCTTCAAGGCCTATGATGAAGATTCAGTGGGATAAAACTTATAAATGCTTCTGATGCAGGGCCTTAGTAAATGATCCTCAATGCCTGTTCCTTCCTCCCCTGAGCCCATCCAGTGTGGTCCTGTGAGGGTTAACGCCTGGTCCTGAGAGACAGAAAAGCTGAAAAACAAAGGGTTTGGAGAGAGAAGCTGGTGGGTGTACTTCCAGGCAGAAAGGGAAGTGGGATGAGATACTACCCATTAAAGCTGACTAATTTCACTGGAATCTTATGAAGGACAAAGGAGGTTAATTCAGTGAAATCTCTGGAGTGTTTCAAAGAAACATTGTGTGTTCTGGCGAGTCCCTTTGAGGGCTCAGCATGCCTCCCCTGGCAGGGGTGAGAATGCAGTGGGTGTGACAAGGGGGCTTCTTAACAAAGCGCAGAATTCTAATCCCTCTCTGCTGCTTCCCCGCCAGGCTGCAGAGGAGCTGGGCAGGGCAGGCTTCCCCTGCTGCTCCAGCTCTACGCTGCTGCAGCCCCAGGTTTGGGGAAGGCCTCCAGGGCCCAGCTAGCCACTGACTCACCATCCGACAGGCTGGCAGCCTGCAGCAGCCCAGCCAGTAGCCCAAGGGTGAGCTCATCACCACAGGGATCCTGAGCAATGCCATGTCACCAAGGTCGCTCTGTCTGTGGGGCGGGGAGGCCGCCTGCCCTGGGCTGGAACCTACTACCCTTAAAGATCTCTGGCTCCAAAGAGAAGGGTCCAAGGGTCAACTTGGGCTGTATCCCTTGGTGGTCCCAACATCCTGCCATTTTACCTTCCAGAAAGGCAGTTCATAAAATGGCTAATGACAGATGATGTCATTTTTGTGCCTTGGTGAGAAGTTCACATGACCATACTCATAAAGCAGACCTCAGTTCTCTGTCAGACGCCCTTCTCCCATTTGGGGTTTGGAAAATATGGTTACTGTCAATGCACAAAACTGAGGCCTTCCTGTCTGTGGTAGAAAAATCCACAAAGCATGACTTGAGGAACCTAAGAAAAGTACCTCTAACAAGGCTGCCTTCCTTGCAGAAGTTCTGTCCCTTCTTGAGGCAGACAGTAATGGAGAAAACTGAAACACTCACACACACACACACACACACACACACAATGTCTATAGAACCGGAAACCATCCCCCTGAAATAACCTGAGTTTTCATTCATCTCACAGATAAGTTTGGGGTACAGACTAGTGAGGGAGATTAATGGCACAGCCTGAGAACAACTGTGCTTTAAAAGAAGATACGTCTTGGGTGTGGGTGATTTTGAAGTAACCAACATTCATCATATGGTAATTTGCCATTCCATGAAACCGTGTCAGAGCTGGGTGAGTAAACCCTTGCTGGTTTATATACCTAGGTTCTGGGAAACCCTTTCTACTCTCAAACATTTCCCCATCAGTTTGTGATGTTTTGACATTTCACATCAGCAAGCCTTCCTTTGATTTAAAGGTTTTATAGCCAGAGTCCTCTTTCCAAATATTTACATAATGTAATATTTACATCACCAGTACTGACTGAGTTTAGCAGATGGTCAAGTGCAATATTCTGTTGGATTTATGTTCCTTTATTTCCTTTGTTCCTCTTTTCTTTCTTTTTCCTGCCTCTTCTTCCCACCTTTCTTTCTTTCCCTCCTTCCTTCACTCTCTCCTTCATTGCTTTATTTTATTCTTTATTTATTCCATAAATATCTAATGAGCCATGAAAGGGGTAGAGCACAGTATCTGAGAAATTGAGGCCCAGGATCCAGACCCTTTGTTTTTTCTTCTCTACAACTTAGGCATCACTTAAGACTCAGTTTCCTTATTAACAAATAGGAGCAATAAACAAATAGGAGCAATAACAAGACCAACCTCCCAAGGTTGTTGCACACAGAACACGTTGCCCAGTCCCTGGCTTTCCCCCAAATGTCCCAGAAACATTACTATCCTTATTAAAACTGTGTGGCTGGGGAGTGAGAGTGGAAGATCTGCAGTTATCCTGCTTGGGTTCAGATCCTGACCCTATCCACCAGCAACATGATCCCGGGCAGGTAATTTCTCTGTGCCTCACTTTCCTCATATGTAAAATGAGGCTAATGATAGGATCTACTTCATAGGATTATTGAAAGGATTTAATGAGATCGTATCTATAAGGTGCATAAAACAGTGCCTGGCACATAATAGTAAGCACTCAATAAATAACAGCTATTACTGTTGGTGCCAGAAATGTGAAAAGGAGAAATGAGGAAGTCACTTTACTGGGGAAGCCAGTTTGTAAATGAACACTGACAATAGCATGGAAAACAAGTAGAGAAAGGGAAGTACGTCAAAGCACAGAGGTAAGATTTAACTTATAGAAAGAAGAATAAAGAGCGCCTTGCCGCAGAGATACCCAAACAGGAAGTTATTAGAAGTTTCACTTGATGGACACAGGTGCAACCTTGTGAGCAATGACTTTATTTTCCTCATCTTCCCAAATGTACTCATGACTCATCCCTAATCCACATGTCACTCATCTCAAAGCTGTCCATAATCCGATCCAACACCACTACCCGGCTCCATTTCCCCATACACTGTGATATAGCAACCTGCCCTACAAACAAATTTCCTCATTATTGCCACTCCGTCTGATTTTCTTCCCTGCCACCCCCTAGTTCACACATTCTAGAACGCCCTCCCTCTCATGTCTGCCCGTGTGCCGATCCTATTTAATCTTAAAAACTTGGGAAAACTCCACCTGCTATTTGAAGACCAAAGGCCGCCTTGCCGTGCTCCTCTGCCCCTCTGCACTTGGCAGGACCGGATGACGGCCACTGCACTAGCCCTCCAAGTGGCTTTTCAGCCACTTTCTTCCCACAACTGACTCTCCATTTGTAGGCCTCCCCTTTCTAATGTTTTACACCTCCCAGTCTGTCCTGTCCTCCTGCACAGCTCCCACTTACCCCAGCCCTTGAGCTCCAACTCCTGTCTGCTCTGCAGTCTCCCCCACTCACTGCTGCCTCCAGGGAGATTAATCAGGGCTCAGAGACGGGGGAAAAAATTACTTTTCACCGTCTACTCTTTGAGATCTTTCAAATGTTGTATCATGCATATGGATTATCCATTCATAAAAGATGAAAGAAGTTTAAAAATAAATGAAAAATTGAAATAAAGCCTATATTCTTTATGTAGTTTGTCCTGTCGGTGTGGGCGACTGTTGGGAATCTCCCCAACCTAAGGTCCAGAATCTCCTGGCTCTGCCATAGAATGTTTTCCTCCTTACAAGGAATAGATAAAAAAATTCCTTTGTCATCGCAAGCAGGTCTACATGCTTTTTCCAGACAGCGGCTGCTGATAGGCTTGGAGAGATGTGGTAATGACAGCAACTCTTCTGTTTGAAGTCCTTCTTTGTTTAGAAATCCTGTTTGCTTGGCTTTTAAGTTTTTGAAAAATAGGAAGACATACGTTCATCCCTACCCAGATAAAGCAAAAGAAACTTGTGTCGCCGTTTGTGATTTCAGCTCCTTACCCAGGAAGTCCTGCCAGGCCTGGAGTGTGAGGTAGAGGAGGGTGTGAGTGAGGCCAGGTAGTCAAACCTGCTTTGGGGAAAAAATAAAGGGAGTGTGAGATCCCCTCTGCTCTTAGGTATTGACAATTGTGAATCGGAAGAGCCCTCGCATGGCTGACTGAAGAAACCCCGTAACTACCCGGCCTTTATGAACTCTGCACAATATTAAGCACAAAGTGATTAAACAGTAGCATGTCTCACTCACCACTGCTGAGTGCCAAGCTCCACCATGGCACACCGCAGGCCGTGCCCCTTCCTGCTGCTAACCAAGGCCTGGCTCTTCCCAGAACCAACTTTCTTGCCCCTAGTCATGGCTGAGCCCCAAGGCCACCTCTGCCCTTGAGTGAGGTTCAGAAAATCCAGGTATGCCACTGCCAAACTTCAAGGTGAGAGGACGAAAGATGTCGAAGGACAGGGGACCAGGGACAACAGAAGCACGTCAGTGGAGAAATGCAGGACTGGGAGAAAAATCTTAGGCCCATAGAAGGAATCTAGGCTGCCATGAGCAAGAAAATGAGCTGCTGCAAACCACCCTCCCTCTGCCTGCCAGTCTTTGGCAGTTGCCAGTTTATCTCCCATTTTCTCCCCAAGTCGCCATCTGACATTTGTCAATTCCATTCCAGGTCACACAATTTAGCCAGTTAGTTACAAGCAATTATCCCAGCATGGAGGGAAGCTTTGACCCAATTAGTGAATCTTTTAAAAAGGGCTCCTTAGCTTCTAAGTGAGGTTTTCTTTTCCCATTGTCAAATGCTTAAAATAAATGTTTTTCACAAGTAGCATCTCCCATGGAAATGCCCACGGAGGGAGCGACACCTTCTGTCTTGAGGCCTGGGAACACACATTGCTCAGGGGGACCTGAGGGTTCAAAAGGCAGGAGCAGGTTCTACCCACATCTTCATTCCTAAGGCACAAAAATGTCAAATTAGTGTTTGTTTTCTTTCTTAATCAAGGGCTTTGCATTTTCAAGCCAAGTGCCTTCTACCCAGAGGAATGTTATAATCCAATTCAAGGGGATTTCAGCTCTTAAAAGAGGATTAGGAGCCATTGGGTAGATGACAAGTGGCAGCATATTTCCTATCAAGAGCCTCTTCAGATTTTTTCCCCCGACTGAGAGTTCTACTCTCCTTACTGTAAGAAGCTCAGAAGAGACACATGAGAGATGCAGGCAGCCTTTTCTCCCAAGTGCTTCTGCCACCTCATCTTGCTGCTTGCCGTACATCATAAAAAAGTGCGTGCCTCCTTTTCACATTTTGAGGCAAAACAAAAATGCCTGGAAAATAAAGACCAAAATTATAATCCACCCCCAGTCTCCTGGGCAGAGGGAGTAAGATGAAGAAGATCTGAATCTGGTCTCTCCTGGTGGCTATGTCTCCCCTGGGCCACCTCATCCTGGAAAGGGTCAGACAGAGAACATTCTTTCTCCCCAGAGTTCAGCTGTGTCCCAGGCTGGCTTCTCATGCAGGAGCTGTTAAGCAAGATGCAGGCAGAGATACCCCAGCAGAACTCAGGCCAACGGAGACCAGTTCCCTGGCAGCCACCCACCCAGGCCTGGCTCTCCTGCAGGGCTGGGGCTCCCAAGGCGCTCTTCCGTGCGATGTGTAAGCTAGGAGGAAGGGCCAGTAGACAGCCTTTTCCAGCCTCCCCTCTGACTCACAGGACAAAAGACCAGCTAATTGTTTTTCTTTTGGATGAGCATGTCGGCATTTCAAAGGGCTGCCTAGTGAATGAGAGAGCCGTAGGCTTGAAGTCAGCCCCCATCTGGGCCTACGGCTTGCTCTGCCACCTTCCAGCAGGGTACATATCTCCAAGCTCAGATCTTTCACCTATAAAAGGGAAGAGGAATAGTACTAACTTAGGGTCGTTCTCAGGACCAAAGCAAATAGGGCAGAACCAGGCTCAATAAATACCTGCTAAACTTGAATCAGCTATGTTTAATGGGCGAAGTTGATAATAACAGACCCAATTAGCACAATTCAGGGCTGTTTTTAATTTACTTGATTTGTATGATTTCTAACTCTATTGTTAGAAGGAGTTAAAAGGAGATGGTGACTTCCTCCTGGATTTCTTTAACTTCTAAATAAGGCTCCTGTTGACTTCACAAGGAGAAAGGCTATTGTCCAGACAATATCCTCTTGGCACCCTGAGAAAGGCACTTCTTTTGTATGGTCCATCTGCCCTCCCAACCAGGGGAGTTTTCGGGCTTCCCAGAGCCAGGGTGACCATTCCAAACTGTGCTGCTTTAGGGTTTAGGGGACGTGTTTGCAGTTTGGTCCTCAATTTCATCAGCCCTTCTCTGCCAGTCTCCCACCCCCACACCAGGAGGGCACTGAGCTTCAGATGCTCCTCTGAGTTTGATGCTTAGGACGAAACTCCACTCCCTCTGAGTGCCCACCACAGGTGTGGCTATAGCCAGGACTCCAGAGTCTCCCTCTTCTTGTGCAAAAATTCTGAAACAAGCCACTCCCTCTGCCTGCCACTGAGATGGGAAATGCCCCAACATTATCAGTAGAATGATGACATTTTTACTCACATGTTTTTCTCCTTGTGTATTTCCACCAACACATTTTGAAAAGACCATTTTTTAAAAATGCTTTTCTGCTGCAATTCCTTTGCCTTATTTTTCCTTCTCTGCTCGCCCCTGGCTCTTTTATTTATTGGTTTTCTTTGCGTTGCTCATTTCTACATTGCAACAGTAGCCCCAGTTACCAGTGAGGGTGTCAATGGGACATACTTCTTTGATGCCAGGGCAAATAAAGAGTTAAAATAAAGAAGCAACCGTTCTTCACTCATTCATTCCAGCACACTTATTAAGCAGCAACTGTTTGGGGTTTTTCTGCTCAGGACACGAAGTTGAAAATGACATCCGCCAGCTCTCAAGAGCTCCAGGGTTAGGACAGGGACACTGATCTCAGGATTCACAGGAGGGATGGGATTCAGAGGATCTGGGACCCCCTGGAATGATAGATAAATGCTGCATGTATGTGTACACTGTGAATTTTTCAGGGAGAAAAATCCATAGCTCCTATCAGATTCTCAAAGGCATCGAGAATTTAAGAAAAATGGTGTTGAAAAGCACCAGTGGTTAAGAATCATTAGTTTAGAAGGAGATACTGACGCGTGAATGAATCATTAGGAGGCAGCTTCTTGCAGTCACCCTGATTTTCCTCTTTCTCTCCCCACATCCAATCTGTCAGGAAATCCCACTGGCTCTATCTTGAAAATATATCTCCAATTTATTGCCCACTCACCCCTGCCACCTGGGGCCACTCCAGCATTTCTGCTTGAAGTGCCACTTCTGCCCTTCTCCCTACAGTCTATTTTCAACATTACAGAAGCCAGTCTGATCCTTTTAAGGGAAGAAACAGATTATCTCACTCACTCTGCTCAAAATGCATCAAATGCATACACAGAATAAACTCACAACAGCTTTATTTTGCAGAAGGACCCATACGCCATGTCCCTGCTCTGCTCCTTCCCGCTTCTATACAAGGAACAGAAAGGGCACATTGGCTTTCTGCTGTTCCTCATGCAGCCTTCATAAGTGCCTCAGGGCACTTGCAAGTCATTGCCTATCACAGCCATCCTCTTCCCCAGATGTCAGCTTATCCTCCACCTCATTCAAATCTCTGTTCAAATGTCATGTGATGACCGATCTCTTTCATGTCTACCTTAGTAAAACAGGACCCACTTCCTCCTAACTTTTGTTTTGTTTTTCATCAGACGTTAAGTTACGTACTGTTTATTTGCATATTGTCTACATACACAAACACAGACAAGAATGTCAGCTCCTTGAGAACAGGGACGTGTTTACTTTATCCATTCTCCCTGCAGCCTCTAGGACAAGGTCTGGTATACAGCAGCTACCCAGTGTTTGTTGAATGAATAAATGAACAAAGCACACATAAGTGCATATGCACTGACGTAGGTAATAACAGTGTTATCTACAAAATGCTACAGAAGCATGTAGAAGAAGAAGCCACCAACTCTGCCTTGGGAAAGTGAAGAAGAGGGACTTTCCAGGCAGGAAAAGCTTCCAGAGGAGACCGTGCCAAAGCACATGCTAAAGGATGAAGGCCATGGAGTTAGGGAAGGGGAAATAGCATGGCCTAAAAGACTAGGGGGCATGGGAAAGTGTGGCCTGTTGGGAACTGCAAGTAGCTCAGTGATCCTCAAGTGTTTACACCAGAGAGTAACAAGAAATGAGAGAGAGCAGTGGGCAGGGACCAGACACTAACAGTGCAATAGTCTTGCTGAAGACTCATCCTTGAGTGATTTGGAGCCAAAGAAAAATCTTCATCAGTATGGGAGGGTGTCTGAAAAGCTGTTCTGTGGCCATGGGCAAGAGAGATTAGATCTGAGCAAGCCCTGAGGCAGAGAGCCAGTCAGAAGCCTGGTGACAAAGTTGCAAAGGGAGATGAGGAGGCCAGAACTAGGAAGGGACCATATAGATGGAGAGAAAGGAATCAGAGCTGGGGAAACAAGATCCTGGGACCGATGGCATGTGAAAGGTAAGATGAAAAAAAAGAGTCTGGGTAACTCTAAGGCTTGGCTAACAAACACAAGGCCCTAAGGACCCTGCCACTCTTCCCATGCCTGCAGTAAGGATCACTGAGCAGGCATGCTTTCCCTCTGAGGCATGACCGGGCCTCAGAACCCTCCTCGGCACAGCAGGTCGGGCAGCCATCACAAATTAATCAGAGTTGGTAGTCAAATGCAAACCTGTTTGATATAAGGTTTCTAGTTGGAGTGACTATACCATGCCATTGGAAGTTACAATAGAAAAATACAGAAAAGGGAGAGTTGGGAAGAGTTAAATTTGGCTATATAGGATAAAATAGATGTGGAAGTCTAAGAGATGCTCAGCTTGGTAGGATGGGGAGGAGACCGATAAATAGCTCCCGTAACTCAGCTGCCCCCATGCCTGTGCCCATCTCTGTCGTCTGCCCATCCAAAAGCACAGACATCTTGGTCTCCAAAAGTCCACCGAACTTCTAGCCTCAGGCCCATAAGGCAGACGGTGTTTGGGGTCTGTTTCCCTCCCCCAGCGTCATCAGATGGCCTTACTGCCTCATGACCTGTATTCCAGCTGCTTCCTTTGGCTCCCTCCCCTCACCCTGGCCTTTTCTCCCAGTCTCACTCTCTGCTCCTGCTGCCTTTCCCATGGGACATTCTTCCCCTTGTAGCTTCCTCTGCTTAAGGGCCCTTTCACCCTTCCTCTGGGACGCTTTCCCGGTGCCCTCCTGCGCCTCTTGTGACTCCCTCATCATAGCACAGCTCCGTGCCGTTGCAACTACCTGGTCACTTGTCTGTCTACTCCAGTAGCCCTGTAAGCCCCATGAAGGCGGAGTGATCTGTCTGGACAGAGGAGAGTCTCCCCACCACGTCACTCCCCTCTGCATTCCCAAGTTAGCGCTGAGCCCACCCTTCAGGCCCGAGGGTTGAGGGCCCCCCACACGCACCCCCAGTACATCTCCATCAGCCTGCCTCTCCGTGGGGCAACCTTGCTCCCTTTGTGTGCCAGCCTGAATGGAGTAAAAGTAGATAAAGATATGCAGTGGGGAATTTGTGTGTGTGGCGAGGGTAGGGGGTGGTGTCCTTAAACAGCTTCTGATTCACCAAACCAAAAGAGTTGCTGCCTCTCACTTCCAAAGGGAACGAGAATGTGCCAGCAGCTGTTAGGGCCCTCAGATTTTATTTCTATAAATTGAGTTGGTCCCTCACTCACAGTGGGAGAGCAGAATTCATAGAGTTAAGTATGAAGCAGAATTTGTGTTCTAAGTGATTCCCTCGAAGAGATATGTTTTTTAAGGTGGACTTTCCAGATCTGAGATGACGGCATCTTCCCTTTTATTCTCCTCGGGTAAGTCCCTGAAGGTGCCTGTTGGGAGAAGAGACAGCCAAGGAGCACAGTTTCCAGAAACTGCAGAGAAGGTCCCCTTCTAATTTCTGCAGGAGGCATTTCTCTAAGAAGAGCTGGTTGGGAAAGAAGACACTGGGCATCTAGGGATGGCAGCACCCACTGCATTTGGGCACCCATTACATTTTTGTAGAAAATAGCAGCCCAGAAGGATGTTGCTTTGGGTTAGGGAGGATGTTGAGGTGACATTGGGGGGAGTAAAGGAAGATGCAGAGATGATGCCAAAAATAAAGAGAAACTCGGTGGGGGGTGATGAGTTACTGAAATCAACAAGATTCCTGAGTGGCCATCTGATAATTGCCTTTTGTGTACTTATCTTGGGTTACACATTCATTTGGCAGGCATTACCTAACTACAAGGAGCAGCACGCGGTGCTGGGGGCTAAGCAAGAGGCAGCAGTTGGAGATGCTTATTGTACAGACAGAGCACGGTACTTACTGTTTAGGACCCTTGCTGAAGAATACAGTTGCTGCAATCTGACAGATAAGGGTTCAAATTACGTGTCTGCCACTTACTTGCTAAGTGAGCAGTGGTGAGCTGGTTAATAATCTCAGGTTCTAATCTATAAAATAGAGATAATACATATCTCAAAATGATGATGGAAGAATAAACAAGATGGTAGCACCTAGCAGGCCTTTGACAAATGCTTGCTTTTATTATTATTAATAATTGATGCATTTGTTCAGTAAATATTGAGAACTCTACTCATTATTATTGCTCCAGGTCACATTCGTTCTTGCTCTTTGAACACACTGTCGTTCTTTGTCTCTGTGTTTTCAACATCTTTGTGAAGACAGGGAGGGACAGAAGAACATTCACTAATTTAGAACAACAGCCTTTACTCACTTGTCTCAACAGCCATTCTACCTGCCAAATAGCTTTACTTTTCTCCCCAAAAGGATAAAATCTATCTCTCATTAAATCAGTGGGCAGGATGCCTTCTTTCTCGAACCACAGCTGATGTTGCTGGCAGCACTTCTGTGTGAGCGGCTGGCAGGTGACCACCGAAGGCACCCACAGAGGTGGTTAGTGTAGCCCTGACATGCATGGCCAGGCGGACTTGGCAGCGTCACCTGCTTAGAATTCTCTGCCGCCACCAACCTTGCCAAAATCACATATCCAGATAAGGCTCAAGTTTGTCCCATTGTCACCCAAGGACCAGGGAGTCATGACACTGATCCTGGTTCATTGAGAAAGAATGCTCAGGGGACAACTATTTTCCACACATACACGTGTGCGCACCCAGAGCCAGAATGGTTATTTCTAAGCGAAGACATTCTGCAATGAACATAGAGTGGATCCTGCCTAAAAAATAAACAAACAATAAAAGGCATTCGGAGCACAACTGGAACATTTGAATATAGGTGGAGTGTTAGATAACATGGAATTAAGGTTAATTTTCTTAGGTGTGAGAGGAGTTTTGTGTATATGGGAGATTGATGTAGTTGGGAGGTGTATACTGAAGTACTTAGGGGTAAGGCATCACAGTATCTAGAAATGAGTCCCAGATAAGAAAGCAAGGTAGATAGACCAACAGATAAAGTGAATATGGTAAAATGTTTACAATTGCTAAATACAAGTAAGAGTTTATTGGCCTATTCTTTTGATTCTACTTTATGTTTGAAATTTTTAATAATAAGAAATAGAGGACCAGGTGCAGTGGCTCACACTTGTAATCCCAGCACTGTGGGAGGCTGAGGCAGGAGGATTGCTTGAGGCTTGGAATTTGAGACCAAGTTCAAGCAAGAGCAAGACTCAGTCCCTACAAAAAAAAAAAAAAATGAAAAAAATTAGCCAGGCATGGTGGCACCTACCTGCAGTCTCAGCTACTCAGGGGGGACTGTCACAGAAGGATTGCTTGAGCCCAGGAGCTGGAGGTTGCAATGAGCTATGATGATGTGATGATGCCATTGCACTTTAACCCAGAGTGAGATCCTGTCAATAAAGAAAGAGAGAAAGGGAGGGAGGGGGGGAAGGAAGGAAGGAAGGAAGGAAGGAAGGAAGGAGGGAGGGAGGGAGGGAGGGAAGGAAGGAAGAAAGGAAGGAAGGAAGGGAGGGAGGGAAGGAGGAAAGGAGAGAAGGAGGGAGAAAGAAAGGTAATAAAAAAATTCACCACAAAAATATTTAAAAAGCTGAAGTTTTCATAGCAATGCACCTGAGACGTACACAGGTTGTTAGTATGAATAAGAATAAAAACAGTGAAGAAGAATACCTGGGGTTGGGTGGGGGGAACTCAGGACAAGTGGCAGAGTCACATATAACAATATGATGTCCTACAACTTAATTCTAGCCCAAAAATATGGGGAGGGGGTGGGGAGGGGGAGGGGAGAAGGGCGGATGGGTGGTGGGAGGGTGACCAGAAAGATCACCTATATATCTGTCTAACAAGGGTACAAGTAAACTTTTCTAGAACTAGAATATAAATGTGTTGATACAATGATTAACCAAATGACATGAAATTTATGTTAACCAGCTTGATGAAAGTGTTTCAAATTGTATATGAAACAGCACAATGTACCCCATGTTTGCATCAATGTATACA
>CAUYQV010052109.1:0-33693 GCA_963574575.1 Galagoides demidoff
TCAATGAAAATGATGCTAAAGATCTAGACAACATAAGAAAGGATATAATAGAACTTAAATATAAATGACATGAAGGCTATGTTAACCAGTTTGATGAAATGTTTCAAATTGTATGTGAAAACACCACACTGTACCCCAGAAATTCATTAATGTACATAGTCACCATTCAATTAAAAAAAAAATAGACATTTGTTTCTTGTAGTTCTGGAGACTGGTAAGTCCAAGAACAAGATGCCAGCAGATTTGTTTCCTGGTGAGGGCTCTCTTCCGGGCTTGTAGACAGGTGCCTTCCCACTATACCCTCACATGGCCCATTGGGGTAATGCATGCACAGGTGTCAGACATGATCTCATAGGCACCCAATACTATAGTGTCGGAGCCAGGCGACACTTCCTCTGGGCCGGGAAGAAAGGTACTAAGCATTGTCAGGACACCAAAGCCAGAATGAAACTAGAGTGAAAACTGGGTTGAATGGATTTCAGGATTCAGTGGATTTCATGTGTGGATTCTTGATTTTAACAAAGGTAATTAATTCTGTACATCTGTCTATCCTAGTGCCAATACTATATTGCCTTAACTATTCTCACTTTATAATAGTTCTTTGTCAGAGCCGCTGGAAGGAAACAGCAGGATGCAGATTGAAAGTACTAGTTTGCAAGAGGTGAGGCTCCCCAGAGGTTCAGGAGGGTCTCAAACAACCCTTGCAGTGACTATTTATTAAGGGAGATAACAGGTATGAAGAGTTCTGAGTAATGACATACAGGAGCTACATGTTTAAAGACCACAAAAAGGAAACAATGGGCTTTCTCCACAACTCCCACAAAGAAGTACCATAAGATGTTTAAGGTTTAACACCTGCTTACTGTCAAGTAACTGATCTTATCTCATTCCGGAATACTGAGTTACTAGGGGCTTGCCTCCAAGTTACAAGATTTCTCTAGGTTTCCCAGGAGAATGTCTTGCTCTCAGCGTTTCCATCAATGTGTTAAGAACCGGTGACTGTCCTTGTAAGCATGATGTTTATTCCTCCACAGTTCTTGACATCCAATAGAGTGTGTCAGACCACTTTTTTCAAAATTGACTAGGCTCTTTGAATTTCTATGTAAATTTTACAGTCAACTTATGCAGTCCATAAAATATAAATAAAAGTTTGCTGGAATTGCTTGCTTGAAATAAACAATTTGGAGAGACTTGCCATCTTTACAAATATTGAATCTTGCAACCTATATACATGATATAGCCTTTTGTTTATTTTGGTCTTCCTTAACTCCTCTCTATTTTACACTTTTTTATGCAAAGATTCTGCATGTATTTTGTTATATTTATTCCTAAATATTTCATGCTTAGCTGATATGTGTACCAATGTAAGTATGTTTCAGATTTTCAAACTGTTTTCTGCTGAAATATAGAAATGTGCTTAAATTTTGCAAATTTACTTTATATCCAAAAATTTTGTTGAACTCACATATAGTTTCTGTAAACTCCTTTCTTAAATTTAAATTCCTTTCTTTTTCTACCTTTTCTTCCTTTCTTTCACTCTTTCTTTCTTCCTTTCTTTCCCCTCCCTCCTTTCCTTTCTTTTCTTCTTTCTTTTTCTGGAAGCAGGCTCATTCTGTTGTCTGGGGTAGAGTGCAGTGGCCTCATCGTAGGTCACTGCAACTTCAAGCTCCTGGGCTCAACCACTCTGCCTCAGTCTCCTAAGTAGCTAAGACTACAGGTGCACACCACCATGCCTGACCACTTTTTCTTTTTTTTTTTTTTTTTTTTTTCAGAAATGTGGTCTCATGCTAGTCTCAAAATCCTGGTTTCAAGAAATCCTCTTGCCTCAGTCTCTCAATGTGCCATGATTATAGGCATTGGCCACTATACCCAAGCAAGAAGGCAGATTTGGGTTTTTTAGTTTTTGTTATTTATTTATTTATTTATTTATTTATTTTGAGACAGAGTTTCACTATGTCATATGTCACCCTTGGTAGAGTGCTGTGGCATCACAGCTCACAGAAACCTCAAACTCTTGGGCTTAAGCAATTCTCTTGCCTCAGCCTCCCAAGCAGCTGGGATTACAGGCAAGAAGGCAGATTTTTTATGTATACTGTCATGTCATCTGTGAGTATAAGTTTTGTTTTTCAATAGTTATTTCTCTTGCCTTTTTGAACTCCCAGGACCTCCAGTGCAGTGTTAAATGTAAGTGGTAAGAGTGGATATCCTTAACTTGTTCTCCTGAATTTAGGAGAAAGGCATTTGGTATTTCATCATTCAGTATATTCACTGTAGCTTTGTTTTGTTTTGTATTTTGAGTCAGAATCTCAAGCTGTCACCCTGGGTAGAGTGCTCTGGCATCATGGTTCACAGCAACCTCCAACTCTTGGGCTCAAGGGATCCTCTTGCCTCAGGTTTTTTTTTTTTTTAGTACAGACGGAATCTCGCTTTTGCTCAGGCTAGTCTTGAACTCATGAGCTCAAGCTGTCCACCTGCCTCGGCCTCCCAGAGTGCTGGTGATACCGGATAAAGTGGCACCCTGGCCAGCTCAGCTGAGCAGGGCTGGGGTACCTGCCACCTCTGTCTTGGCTGCAGCAGCTGGCAGAGGAACCAGTAGGCTGGAGCAAGCAGAGGGAGCTTTCCTATCCCACCAGAGGCTCTAGCAGCAAAAAAGACCACACCAAGCAGGGGAAAACACTGGTGATTCCTCCAGTGCATCCCTAATTGGTCCATTTTCAATCCTGCTCCTGATTGGTCTATTTTCAGGAGAAGATAGGCCAATCAGCTCAGCTTTCAGCTCATTGGACAACTGTCCCTATATAAACCCCTAAGTAGAAAGCCTAGGGGCAGATCTACAGCCTTTGAGGGAAAGAGAGCAGAAGAGCAAAGACCTCAGCAGATTGCCGGAGACCATCGGGGGAAGGGGAGAGAGAACTATAACACTTGGATGCTGCTCTGCAAGGAAGTTTGTCTCCTTGTAAGAGCTGTAACACTTGCATCCTGCTCTGTAAGGAAGTTTGGCTTTTTGCAAGGGCTGTAACACTTGTATCCTGCCCTGCAAGGAGGTTTGGCTCTTTGTAAGAGTTGTGACACTTACATAAAAGCTATCTTATCCTGCTCTACAGGGTTTGGCTCTTTGTAAGAGCTGTAATACCTGTTAAATAAAACCTAACTTTCATCCTGTGGTCCATCGATTCATTCATCGAATCATGGAGACCAAGAGCCTGGAAATCCAATATCAAAAGTCCAGTATCACTGGGATTACAGGTGCAAGCCACCACGCCCACCCACTTTCTTTTTTTATAGATGCCATTTATCATCTTGAAGATGTCCCCCATTATTCCAAGTTTAATCAATTTGTTTGTATAAATAAGTAGGTTTTGAATTTGTCAAATGTTTTCCCCCCACTCATTGATCTGAACAGTTTTCTTTTTTTCTGTTAATATGAAGGATAAGATTGATTTTCACTGATCAAACCAATACTGCACTCCTGTGATAAACTCCACTTATTAATGTGTATTATCCTTTTGAAATGCTGTCGGGTTCAACTAGGTAATATTTCGCTAAGGATTTTTGTTTATAGGGATATTGGCCTATGATTTTCTTTTAGTATCTGGCCTTAGAAGAGAAGTTAGAATATGTTTCTTCTTTCTCTATTTTTTGTAAGAGTTTCTGAAAAACTGGTTCAGTTTTCCCTCAAGTGTGTGATAGAACTAATCAGTGAAATTACTTGGACTACAGGCACTGTCACCACATCTGACTTAAAACAGCTTTATGTGGCGATTATAAACTGATATCCAAATCTGACAGTTATAGAAAGCAAGAATTGCCTTTGAGACCTTACACTGTTGTATACTAATTTACAACTATCCCTCTCTTTAAATATAGAAATTATGTATGTTTTAGTTTTCTCTTTGTCTATTGCAGTCAATTTTATTCCACAATATTTTCCTAGATTACTCATTTCATTTTTATCTTCAGGTTTGATCCAAATAGAGTAGACTCCTAATCTATAGGAACTCCTTTATAAAATATGTATTTGTATAGTGGGGTTGTCATGATTTGTTTTGGGGTTCTTTGATCCTTTCCATCACCTGTCTGTGATGGTGGGCTTAAGCATGTTGGATATGAAAAGAATAAAAAGAATGTGTATCAGGTGACCAGCAATTCAGATCTTTAACACAAGAGGTACGTCTGAACTAGAGACATAAATTTGTAGATCATCATTGTGAACCATCAGTGGAGACGTTCACTAGGTTACTGACCATGGAAATGAGATTTCAGAGGTCAAAAATATAAAAGAAACTATGTGGAAAGATAGAAGGCCTGCATGGCAGTTTGACTTGCTCTTGGGGACGGACCTGCCTTTGCCCCCCAGGTAACTGTGACATGGGACATGAATCAGAGGATCTAGTTATTTCAATACCAGCCAGTTACGCACGTCAAACATTAAGATAAAGAATTGGCATGTTTGTGTGCGAGAGGACCCCAGGACCAAACTGAATCATCTGCATTCTCACATATTCTCAAGCAATGGTTGTGTGTGTGTGTGTGTGGGGGTGGTGGTGGTGGTGTATGCACTGGCAGAGGGTAGAGGGGATGTAATGATATACAAACACAGTCCCCACAAGGCAAAGCTGGCATCCAAACTTCAGGAAGCACAGCACCTGGAAAATGACTCTGGATCCCAGGATCTCAGCAGCAGGTGTCAAAGCCATGAGTACACTCACACATGAATATGTCAGTATGTAAGTTTTGCCATTTTTTAAAAACTCCCTTCCAGAGTAAGTAACTTTTATCTTTTTTTCCTAGCAGTGTTCACTGAATATCAAGATAGGAAATTAATCAATTACTACTTTTATAATCAGCTTTTCCAAACCTCTTCCCTTCTACTGTAGGCCAATGAATTATAGTTCTGGACTCTGCACAATTTATCTCGGTTTTCTTTCCAATAATGTCCTTAAGAGGAATTGTATAGTTGCAGTTTTTAAAAAAAATGTGGTTAAATCTTATACACTTAATCTGGATTGGGGAAAAAGAATTGTAATGAGTGGCTATGTGGGTTTTTGCAATACTTCTAAGTTATGATAACATCTGTCGCAGCATATATATATATTTGTAAGGTGACGAATTTTAAAAATCACCAATGAAACCACATTTTAAGTTTAATAATTACAGTAAAAAAATTTTGGTAGATTTTATTCACATAAAATGTTTAAATCATAAAGTCACAACTACAAATTAAACAACATAGTCTAAATATATTTTACTTTAACTTAAGGCACTACATACAAATTCCTTTAAAGCATACTCATTTTATTTATACAGTATTTTAAGAATTAACAATAAATAAACACTTTTCATCTCATCTCTGTGCTTCATTTATGTATTAACAATAAAGTAAAACCCTCCAAATAAAAAGGAATTAGATACAATCCTAAAAGTTTATCAGATAATGGGCAAGAAAGGAAGATACCCAAGAACAATCCAAAGGCATTTTATTCTTTCAAAGTCCCAAGAATTGATCTGCAAATTCTTACACCAATCCTAAAAAAATGATAATACAAAGCCTATAGCACAGAGCATTGAAATATTTTTTATTCTCTTGCTATTTACTGGAAGAACTTTTATGTTAATAACAGCAGAAATCTCCCTATGTCATATGTAAAGTACTTATGCTGAATTAACAAAAAACACTCAAAAAATTTCCTATTACTTTGGAGTATTGTTGTCATAAAGAAACGTTTCTTGGAGCCAAATACTCTCTATCACCCTGAAAACATAGCAGCGTATTATTTATTTAGCAAAATTCACACCAAAAACCTTCATAGAATAGTTTTACTAAAAGATTTTCTCAGTGTTCTACAGGAGTCATTAGCTCTAGCAGTGATAATTTTCTTAAAGATAAAATGAATTAACACAAAGCCCAATATAACGTATAAATTATACTTTGATTAAATAAATACTATTGTTCTTGTCCCATCAACATATACTTTAAAAAATTTACCTAATTTAAAATTAAGGTTGATATTTTGAGAATGGAAGACAAGAAAAACAGACAACTGTCTTATTAAAAGGGTTAAGACACTGACACAATCTCTCTTCCTATGTCATCCTATTTAAACTTCACTAGAGGGCTGGATGCCATGTATAGATTCCTGATACTCATAATCACCAATTAAGCTAATACAATCACTAAAACTCACACTACCACAAGTACCAAGTATAAAATATCCTAGTATTTTACACACTTCAAAAATGTCCACTACTTTACAAAAGAAAAGCTTTAAATGTGTCAGTTATATTCCTTTTATAAAATGGAAATTAAAGCAGAATGGAGCTTTTCTTATTATTTTGTTCAAATCAGCTCATAACCTTTACGATAACTGCTTTATGTACGGAAGAAATCAGAAGTAAAATTTTTCAAAAGACAGCATTAGTCCTATTGGTTTTATTTCATTTACTTTGCTGTTCTGAATATAGTCACTTATGGCCAATGCATGGATTATTTATGCAGGATGGGGAGATGTGTCTCAAGAACCCCAGATACAATTGGCACCAAATAGGCTCAAGAAATTAGCAGTGATTCAACAGAGTGAGCTGTATGTGTGACAAGTGGTGCCACTGTTCTTTACCAACACAGATAATCGACATTTACCTGGCTGCATGCTTACTGTAGTTCTGTATCAACAAAAGTTACCAACTTTATTTTATGTAGTCAAAACTTGAAAGATCACACCATGATCTTGCTTGCCTCTGGTGCTGACAAATGGTTCTTGAGCCTAATTTTCCCTCTACTAAATATAATCTAGTCTGCTGTCCAACTCAATTTCCTTATATTAGTTTTGATTATTATGGGTACCACCTGGCAAAAGTAGGATGACACTTCTTTGCAACAAATCCGTAGCAGTGAACAAACATGTTAAAGATAGGAGCAGAGTGATTCTTTCTGTGATTAACTACTAGAGGGAAAAAAGCAGCAGAGCAGCGCTGAGGCCATTCTGCTGGTAACACGTGAATGGTGTCAAGGAGCAGAACATACTAAGTCACATTTTAAATTTCTTAACTACTCTACAGCTGAAAAAGCAAGGAGTAAAGTCCCCAAAGTAAATAGAAAAATCTTCATTTCTTACTCTGATCTGATCAAAGTCAGGTGTGTACTTGGGTCATAAATTTTTCTGTAGCACTAGGATACCTAAGGTTAAAATAAACAACCTAAGAAAGTTAAATGATAACAAGAATTAATGAATTTTTAAAGTTCTGATTTTAGGTTGTAACAGAGGAGAAAGTAAACAAATATGAAGTGCAAAAATAACCTTTCCTGAGAGCTGTGTTCTGTGGACATGTGGAAGCCTGGCCACAGCCCGCCTTGGACCTCCTCCCATCCTAAGTCACATGAGGTCTGCACTCGTACACATAAACACACTTGTATACACACACATACACAACTACGTAACTCACACAAAGGCATTATGCACAAATGAAGGAAAGTCCTTCTCTCTGCTTTCTTCTGAATTTCTTATTTGCAATCATCTTCAAAAGATTTCACTTTTGAGACTTCAATAACTTAAGAGACAATGGTGACAACTCAGGTTTTTACCACATGTCTTAGTTGGTTTTGTTTTGTAATAGCTTCCTTTAAAATAATTTCTTCATATGCTAGACCTTTTCTGCCTGGTTAATCAATTTTATTAACCATCACAGAGAGTTTCCTACCTCAAGAGGTTACTTGGGATATAAACTAAGTAGAGGTAAATACAAAAATATAGAAAACATCTTCTCTCTGATACACGAAATTCATGAATTGTATCAAGATTTCTGTCATTTTGTTTACAAATATATACATTTGTTAGAGAAGCATGCCTACTAAATTTTGATGTATTTCATTTAAGGATGTATTATATAGTCAATGCAAAAAAAAAAAAAAAAAAAGGAAGGCAAAAGGTAGTATTTTTCCCAAAAGCTATTTTTAGTTAGAGACATAGATGGTGTTAAGTAATGATTTACTAGCAATTTTACTATGGTCAAGAGTTATTTGCATTAGCAAAGTCACCAAAGAAAACACAAGGAAAAACAAAACAAAATGATTTTAGCATGCTTGTTCTTTGTCTTCCAAAGTATTCTTTTTCATAGTTGCAACACCATTCCATGGATGAATCCTTAGTTTTGTGATTCATCAAAGACACCTTGTATAGACCCCAACACATGTCACTCAATTAAAGGATCATCATCATCATCTTGTAGCTGAAGGCGGGAGAACGGCCGGGGTGCAGAGAGTCTATTCTGCATGATTATTATGAGGCACGTTAGCATGGTTAACACCATAAGCGCACCGATAACAATCCCAATGGCTTCTGGGAGATTAATGCACCACTGGTCAACTAACAAGCACTTAGTATGACTAAAGGTTCCGTTGTTGGGATGTGGTTTTAATCCCAGGATGTGGCACATCATTGGATAAATATCTACAATGTTAATTGTGCTGTACTTGTAGCCTTTGTGAAATGCAGGTCCATGGGCAGCTAGAAATGGATGCATACTCTGCAAAGAATTATCATAACCATGGTCACCTACTGAAAAAGAACAAAATGATGTTAGTAAATAAGACCGTCCCTTTTACTACAAAATAACTCTCTTCTAGTGTATATACATTAGATTACCTTTAAGATTCTGTTTAGTTGGACCAAACAGGGGTCAGAAATAAAAATCTCTACTTCTTCAACTGTGCCACATCTCCTGTCTCACACGCCCACACTGTTTTTCCCAGTCAGTCATGGCTTTAGACTTTAAGATTACTTCTCAACCTGATGTACTTAACATTTAGCCCTGGTCCCACTTACAGCACCTGTCAATCTCTGTTTGCAAAAGCTACTGCAAACAGCACAAGTGATAAAGAGAGTGGTCAGGCTGTGGGTCTTATATAACTGGGGAGAGCAGAAGTGAGGAAAAAGGGGAAAGAGGCCCACCTGTAGCCTTACCTATCTTAATTGTCCTGTGATAAGAGGCAGGAAGACATAATATACTACTGGTTTAATTACAGTCAGTAAACACCCCAACATCCAGAGGGCCAGACCACTGAAAATGTTACAGAAGGGATTCTTGCACTGAATGTGAAGTCTAACTTCACATGACTGGAACTTCTAACACCAAGAAAATTCTGACTCAAAGGAAAACACGTGATGGTCCCTAATATAATTCCAATACTAGATTGCTCATTTTTGGCTTTATTTTAACAAGACTGCTTTTAAGGTACACTAGTTGCATTTAATAAGCTCTCACTTTCATATTTTAACAGAGTGAGGAGTATATTGATATTTTTATATTCTTTAGTTGTATATTTGAAATATTTCACAATAAAAATGATAAATACGACCAATGTGACAGAAAGCAGAATATAACAATACATATAGATATTATGATTTCTATGTTAAAATATGCATTATGTTTGTAATGAAAAAAGATTAGATGGGGGAAAACTCTCATAATTTACATTTGTTTGTATTTCTGTATTGAGGGATTGTGGATAGTTAATGTTCTCTTTTCAATGCCTGGCTTTATTTTCAAAGTTTCAATAATGAATGTATAAAATAAAATAACATAAATACAAATAACACACAAACCCCCCAGACCCTAAGTCTCTCTTATCCTTCCCTGATGCTTCTGTTGATGTACATCAGGAATCTGTAAACTATAGCTCAAGGCCACGTTCAGTCCTCCACCTGCTTTTGCAAGCAATTTTGCTGGAACACCCACTTCAATTTGTTTACATATGGTCCCTAGCCACTTGCACACTAAGAAGGCAGAGTGGAGTACCCGAGACAGAGATCAGCTGGCCCACAAAGCCTAAAATATTTACTATCTGGTCCTTCACAGAGAAAGTTTACTGACCCCTGCTAGAGACTACAAAATCATATTTTTTATAAAAGCATTTAAATTGAATGGGAAAATAAGCTTTAGTTGAGATCTGTACCTCCCTCCATACATTTTCTCAGTTTTAGAAGAAATTATGATATATCTACTTTGTTTACACAGATTTTGTTTGTTTGTTTATTCTGCAGTTGTTGCCCAGTATTCTAAATAACTGTAGCACTCAGGTAAATGATTTTACTATTGGAGAAAGGCTTAAGGTTACTCAAACAAATTTTTTAATTTAAACATAACAAAAAAAAAAAAACATTTGAACTAGCTAATCTCTCCCCGGGTACTTTTACTTTTTCTCTTTTGTTTCTTTATTTCAATCTACAGATCAAGAGAACTAATCCTGAAAATTACTGACAATAATTGCACTTTTGGTAAGAAGGTGAAAGTACACTTTCACCCTTAAGGTTACCTACCCTTCTATCTATCCTGAAATTGTGGTTACTGCTATTGCTATCAAACGAAGACCTGACAATTGAATTATTCTGTGTAAATATCTCTGAATCAAAGTACCTCCTTAACAGTACAGTATCACAGTGTGTGATGTGTCCGAAGGATACAACAGAAAAATCCTAAATAAATACTTACATTTTTGTGAGGATTTATTTAGCACAATTGTCCAGCCTTCATCAGCAACCAAAATAATAGGCTGAATTCGATCATTATGTTGGTAATAAAATCTGTTAGGAATGTCTTCTTTGAGATAAACATTCATGTGAGGGTGACAGGTTTTCATTTTATCATAAACTACTGTTCTATCTGAAAGAAAAAGGAAATAGTAAAGGAAAATTATGTTTGACTGATAAGGAAAAGGTATGTATGACTAGAATAAGTGGAATAATTCTATACAATGTCCTCTATCAAAATCATTTTATTCTTAAAAAACAGCACTGATAATCTGACAGTGTGGAGCACTGATACAATTTTTCCAAGCATATTTCATTTTGTGAATTATACAGGTTGACTTTTATAGACAGAAGATAATGTTTAGCTTCCTAAGTATACAAACTAATTACATTACTACTAAGTACTAATTCTATGATCAGCATAAGAAAGTAATCACACACTAAAATCCAGGATGGTTAAGGATAAAAATTTCCTTTTTTCTAACAGTGTGAAAAATTAGGAAATGTATCAATAAGCAAAGAAATAATTGCTTTGAACATAAATCATTAGGTGCCCAAAACTTGAAATTTGGGGAAAAACATAAAATCCCTCTCTGAGGAAGTATGAGCATACGGTCCTATACAAAAAATCAGAACTCCACTCTTACATAACTCTCCCTCCTCTATCAATTGCCCCTTTCTAATAGTATCCCTCAGCTAAAAGTTTACTTACTTATTTTGGGAAGTACTGCAGCAACTGGGCTCAAATCTATAAGAGTGTAGCTTGACTCATTGATGCACTGGTCCAAATTTATCACTCTGTCCTGAGAACACTGGGTCATCCCATGATCACTTGTAATGATCACATTAAGATCTTCCCACAATCCCAACATCTTGAGTTTTTGGACTAAGTTGCCAATAAGATCATCTACTTCTTTCAACACCCTGCGCATGTTTTCTTTATCTTCAGGTCCGTATTTGTGGCCACTCGCATCTGGTTCTTCCCAATAGAGTGTTGCAAAGGTGACAGGTGGGCTTGAATTGTTTAGCCACATAGTGATGTTATTTAGTCTCTCTTCAAAGGACACTGAGGAGCTATAATTCATAAAATAGGAAGGTGTGGTATTATGAATGGACACATCAGTACCAGGCCACATAGCAGCAGCACTTGATCTGTTCTCCTGAAGCTGATTGGTCACCCAGATAGGGACAGCCTCATTCCACCAAAAAGGATCCTTGTCATTAGAGTCAGAAAAATGTTTCTTTGTGACTGTATCATACATGGAATTAGCAACAATGCCATGGCTTTCTTCATATAAACCCGTCACGATGCTGTAGTGGTTTGGAAATGTTTTCGTGATAAAAACATTTTTAACATGCTCTACCAAGACACCTTCTTTAATAAAATTTTGGAGATGAGGAAGTTCATAGTTCTTCAGATAGTCAGCTCTGAAGCCATCGAAGGACACCAGTAGTAACTTGGGTGGCAAATTACCTCTACAAGCTGTTACAAGTCCAGAAAACAAAAGTATTACTAGTAACTTCATAATGAACCCGGTGAAGGGCAGCAATCAGGGTTCCTAAAATACAAAAACACAGTTCTTAAGTAGTCATGCTATTTGATTTGGATTAAGTTTCAGAAATAAGCCAACAGAAAGAGAACCAACATTTATAAACCTTTTATATGCCAGCCTTACCTATATTAATTTAAAAATTAAATAATTTCATATATTTAAAGATAACTAAATAAAGCTAAAATTCAAAAAAATAAAAAGTACTTCTCTTGTGTCATTTCCTATGTATACACATCCTGCCCTGTCCTTCACACTTTGAAGGAGAACTCCATGTTCTCCTGTTTTCTGTCTTGCTCATCTGCAGCAACAGAAATTATTTCTGAACACTTAATAATAATAACAACAGATGAAGAAATTAAAATGATTCTTTTGTACCAAATACACATGATCCCAAGCTTCCAGAGGCTCCAGAGAGGGAGATATTTCTAGTTTAATGAATAGTATCCCAGAGTTCCTTTAACCCTCAAAATAGTGGAAATTCTATCATACTGGCTCACTGCCAGATCTTGTTGAGAAATACTGACACAGCCCAGGCATAGTGGCTCACGCCTAGAATCCTAATGCTCTGGAGGCCAAGATGGGTTGACTGCCTAAGCTCAAGCGTTTGAGGCCATCCTGAGCCACAAGAGTGAGACCTTATCTCTAAAAACAGCCAGACATTGTGGCAGGCCTCTGCAGTCCCAGCTACTCAGGAGGCTGAGACAGGAGAATCACTTAAATCCAAGAGTCTGAGGTTGCTATGAGCTATGACACCACAGCACTTTACCAAGGATGACAAAGTAAGATTCTGTCTCAAAAAAAGAAAAAAAATACTGGCACAGAAAAGGCACTAAAAAAAAAAAAAAATGCTATTTGAGAAAAAGGCCTCACTTAGCCTGCACCTATTTACCTGAGGTTGACTAAAAGACAAAGCCTAGGAGGGACTTGGACACCACAGTAACTTCTGAAGAAATCCAACAGCTGCTGAACCGCATTTCATCACCAGATCCCTCTCAAACTTCCCTTTGACTGTCAAAGATACAACTTCTCCCTAATACCCATGCTCAGAGCTGTGCCGTTGACTACAAATAGTGCTGTCCCCTAATAAATCTCCCTGCCTTCAGTCTCTATCCTCTTTGATCCCTAAGAAAATGGAACATGTGATATTGGTAGGATGATTGGCTTCAAGTGGGCAGGATGCTTCTTCCATCACAAGAGAGAAGGGGAAGGCCAGGAGAGCTGATGGGTTTGAGGGCTGGACGTGAAGACAGCAGCATTCTTTGTGTGGCTGGAGGTGGGGTCAATTACTGGGAGGGAGTCAAATGGTGAAAGGCTTAGAGGTTTGAGAAACATGCAGAATGTCTGAAAAGGTCAATGTGGACAAGGCAGAAGAGTAAAAGGAAATGGTAGGATCCGTGGGCAGTGCTCACGGCTGTCATAGCAGCACACTTGATTGGTTTTCCCCAGCAACTCGCATCCCTGGCACAGGCTAAGAATGAAATAGGCAGAGGATCTTACCCCAGCCTGAGATCCTGCCAGCAACTGAAGGATGACTAAGGGAGCTGAAGATGCTGACTAAAGAGCAGCTGAGCTGAGCTAGAGCAGCAGTCCCCAACCTTTCTGGCACCAGAGACTGTTTTCATGGAAGACAGTTTTTCCACAGCCAGGGGTAGAGTGGGGATTACGTTCACTATGCCTTTATTTTTATTATCATTACATTGTAATATATAATTAAATAACTATATAACTTGCCATAATGCAGAATCAGTGGGAGCCCTGAGCTTGTTTCCCTGCAACTAGACGGTCCCAACCTGTATTTGCAGCCACACTTGGCATTAGCATCACCACCCCAGCCCAACCTCAGATTCTCAGACACTAGATTCTCGTAAGGATGCACAACCTAGATCTGTTGCACATGCGGTTCACAGTAAGGTTCATGCGTCCATGGGAATCCAATGCCAGCAGTGAGCAGACAGGAGCCAGAGCTCAGGCAGTGTGTGAGCAGTGGGGAGCAGCGGTAAATACAGACCAAGCTTCCCTGGCTCACCTGCTGTTCACCTTCTGCTGTGCAGCACCGGTCCTGACAGGCCACAAACCATTACTGGCCCAGGGGCCTGGGTTCAGGGACTATAGAACTATAGCATCTAAGCTGAAACTGATAAGATTATGTGAGAAGTAGAGAGGTTTTTGGACTGAAGGTTCTGATGAAGTCAAAGAACTGATGTTTTCAGAGCAACTTTTAGGGGAAGTTGCAAAGATACGGGGTTGTGGTCAGAATGAAAGGAGTGAATTAACCATTGCAGGCTAAGAAGGCCCCAGGTGAGAGTAGCAGCTAATAAATTATGAAGTTCACACATCATTATTATGTATTCTTCTTTCTCTCAACTAGACTGCAAACACTTAAGACCGAAACTTTCCCGCTTTCTTTCTGACATACCACCTAGATGACCTGTATACTTGCAGTCACTCAAAAGCTTACTAGTTAAAGTTGTGATCCTCTGAACAGAAAAAACACTGACTTTAAATGAAAAAGACCAAAGGCACGGAATCTCTTTATTTGTGAGGATCTCTGGGTTTGGAAAATCGCTAACCTTTTAAACTGAGGTAGATGCGTGGTTTGCTGGTGCTACTGAAGAAGCCAAAAATTACGCAGAGTAACAAAATCAAACCACCCTTCAAAGGACAGAGCAGTGATCCTACTGAGTGGCAGAGAAGGAATACAGGCACTTCCACAGACACAGCCCCCATCACACCTCTGCCATTTCAGTTACCAAGAATCTTGTGGTACTTACCTTTTAATCCAGGATTTTGTAACTTCTGACAGTGTTTATGCACAACCTAGCTTCAAATTCTCCCTCAGATGGTCTTAACGGAGTCTGATCAGACGGTATCATGCCAGTTGCTGCCCTAGGTTCCAGGAATTTTAGAACTTGTGTCAAGGGCATACAGGTCTCTATGAAAGCTTGGGTTGACTGGATTAACTGGTTTCTTTCTGAGTACAGCTACTTCTCCTTAACCAAATATTTGTTTCCAATAACTGAGTAGAGTTAAAATAGTAAATAGGTGGCAAAGTATCTTCTCATGGAGAAAAGATACTCCTAAATCTACTTTAAAAAAAATATTCTTTATTTACTGCCCTGACTCTCTCCCTGGATAATTATTCTACACTGCAAGCCAATCCCACTGCACAAGCAGTTCCGCTGCGAGTCGCACCTGATGTATGGCAGACCCGTCCTTAGTCTCCTAATCCTTTAACACACCTTCCCCATTCTCTCAGCCACCCAGACGGCTCCCATGTACACCATCAGCGGACACTCCCGTCAATCCTGTCCCCACATCACATGAGACAGCACAGTAGACACAGCATCACTGATGGAGCTTCAAAGCACAGCTGTCCAGCTGCTACACCTGGGAGATTCTGATCCAGGCAGTCCATGGGGAAGGCCAGGAACCTGCTTAGAACAAACACTTATTACAGCCCCCCACTCTTTCCCAGCTCTCCTGCTGCTGTATTTCCAGTCCTCATTTCCTCCTGTCCAGAGCATTTTTGCCTTTCAACATACCTTTCCCTTTCTCACCCAACATCTGCTGCCAACTTAATCTTCCTGGGCACAGCTTTGTTTGTTGACACACCAATAAAAAAAATATTCAAAGGGTCCCCCTACCCATATAAAAAGTCCAAATACCTCAGCCTGGCATCCAAGCCTCCCTAATATCCAGGCCCAACCTGTATACAAATTACTATGACATTATGACAGAAATAACTGCCAACTTTAATTTCATTCACCACACCCTGCCCTTACAATCTTTCTGAAATTTATAATGACATGTAAAAGATAATCATCATTCACCCTGGTGACTTATACTAGCTCTTCAGTAATGGTTTGTGTTTCTAAAATATCTTAAAGTTACTTACCACACATGAAGTCCTGCTCTGCACACTCCTCTAGATTATTTTTTAAAAATCGTTCAACAAGTATCTAATGTAACTAAGTCCATAAAACTAAAATATACATATGTGCCAGGTATCAAGGAACAAAGGCTTTATGCTTTTCCAATATATACTACTCATATGCATATAGGAGCATAAAAAAGCAATAATAAATCAGGTGTCATTCTGGAAAAACAAAGACAGGCTTTCTATTCTCATTGACTTTGTTCTACGGCACCAAAACTTCTTTATAACACTGTGCTTGAGACTCATACACCACCAAGTACTGTTTTTAAACCTAAGTCCTTAGAAGAACCATTACAAATGGAATAAAGTACTTGAAACATCACACTAAGTGAAAGAAGACAGTCACAAAATCACCTATTGTTTGATCCCACTTAGATGACACACCTAGAACAGACAACTCCATAGAGACAAAGTATATTAATAGTTACATAGGGCTAGGAGTTGGGGGGAAATGGGTAGTAATCTCAATGAGTATGAGGTTTCTTTCTGGTGTGATAAAAATGTTACCGAATTGACATCAGTGACAAGTTGTATAACTCCATAAAGCTATGTACTTTAAATGGGTGAATTAAATGGTATGTGGATTATAGTTGAATAAAACTATTACTTTTTAAAAAGAGAGGAAAGTGAAATTGTGATCTTAAATGCCCTGACGCAAAGCAGGAAACATTTCGGGTATCTCATTTTACCTCAAAATTTGTGTGACTTTTGCACTTCATAATACAGACTTGAGTGTTTTAATGTGAAAATGTTTTATACCACATCCTACATGTAAAACAACAGAAAAAACCCTATATCCACACCTCTCCCACAAAGTACAAATCAAAATCTTTCTTCCTCAGGCTCAGTGCTCGTAGCTCAGGGAGTAGGGCACCAGCCACATACACCGAGGCTGGAGGGTTCAAGCTCAGCCCGGGCCTGCTAAACAACAATGATAACTGCAACCAAAAATAGCTGGGCGTTGTGGTGAGTGTCTGTAGTCCCAGCTACTCTGGAGGCTGAAGCAAGAGAATCACTGGAGCCCAAGAGTTTGAGGTTGCTGTGAGCTGTGACAGCACAGCACTCTACCAAGGGCGACATAGTGACACTGTCTCAAAAAAAAAAAAAAAACAACTTTCTTCCTCAAATGCTGGGGAAGCTCCAAGAACACATGTTATTAATCCTGGGGTACAGTAATCCCACAACACACTGCCAGGATCCAAGTGCCCCAATCCCTGTCCTCAGGCTTAGTAATATGAACAGAGCAGAAAGACTACAGACTTTGGCAAACCAAAAAAAGTGAATGGAGCAAATATCTCAATCAATGAAGGTTTGTTAAGCTAAAGTTTGAGGATGTGCCCAGCAAAAGCACAGACCACAGGTACATCTGTGACCTATGCTATCTGAAGAGGGATCTGGGAATGCAGTATTTAGAGGAAGTGAGCATATAGAGAGAAAAAGGTGCAGAGGGATGGGCAGTGGAAGCAAATGGTCACATTCTTGTGAGATGTGAGTTAGTGTCCAGGAAATGGACATTTTACATTTCTTAAGGTGAATTTTGAGAGATGGTAGTAGAGAATCAATTATGCAGATGTCCCTCAATACGTGGAAAATGATTGATCTGATCCCGTCTCTGTTTTGCACCAAGAAAGATAAACTTGTAATCAACATGATTAATGTGTAATCTTCGTTTTAGGAGCTAGACTTAGCCTATAGACCCAAAGTTACACTTTGCATGCCCTTGTTTATAGAAGGTCTGCAAAGAATTTCCTAGGATCCAGTAGTCCTTCATAGCTCTCTGACACCTGTTCATTCCCTTCACTTCTCTCAGCCTGACTTTCCAAGGGAATCCACCTAAGGCATAATGTTACTAACAGCTATTCATTTGGAGGGGGGTGTTAACTGACTTTGCCTCCAGGCTTGACCTTCTCTTTTGTATAAGGAGATGATAGGTCCTGGGAGTTTTATTTTCTTTTACAATTCTGAAGTCAAAAGGTTCTCTGAACTTGAGCTCACACTTAGTAGATGGATAATCTTGGGTAGATCTAACTTCTTCCAACTTCAGTTTACAACAGAGTAGAAAAAAGAATAAGTTTACAAAAGGCCCTCAAAATTAGTTTCCCTTTATCCATTTTATGTTACAAAGATGTTATATTAAAAAAAATTGTACTGTGACAGACATAATATTATTGTGAAAATATAAATTAGGAATAATTTAGTCTAATCTCCCCTTTTACATACTACGCTGAAGCTGAAATCTAGTTATTGGCTGAGCTCAGAAAGCAATTCATAGCTTTATGTTCTTACTAATGTCATGTCCTCAACAAGTTGGTAAGTCTAGTAATATCAAGTTAACAAGTCTGGTAATAATCTTCAAAGTGTTAACAGACCTTTACCTGACAAAACAACTTTCATTAAAAGTGCTGGATCATTTCCGCCACATTTTATTTCATTTGAATAGGGAGAGTTTGGCTATTAAAAAAAATCACCAGTGAGAAGTTCTCAAATAGTTTTCAATGATGAAAATCAAGTTCTCAGGGAATGAAATCTTTATATTACAAAACATTGGGAGAAATTCCGTAATTTTTCACACACACACACACAAAAAAAAAAATCTAAGGGAAGAGAGGAGCAAACCAATCTGGACTACATCTGAATATCCCAACAGCAACTGGAAGTCTAAGGTAGTCTTCAATTCAGGGAGTACCCTCCACCCACTCTGTGATGACTTTCTTGCCTGGATGGAACACATATCAGTCAACTGTTATTGGATTCTTAGTCTACGTGAAGCTAAGAGAATAAAACAGTTAGTTACAGGATATGTGAAAGATAATTGTCACCATTATCGTGCCTATATGCCAATCTGCTCTGCAATACAATCAAACTCTTACACAGCTTTATTATCCATTCATAAAGATAACTTAGGCAGTTACCTTTAGATTACTGTCAGCTACTTTCTTAGTAGTCTATGAAAAAATATATATAATTACTCCCCAAAAAAACTTCCTTGGTCTTAAAAATCCCAGGATTCTAAATTACTCTATTTTTAGCACACACAAATTTTTCTAACATCCTCAAAACAGTTATAATTATCTTATTTTCTACATAGTAAAACATCCCCCATCCATTACCCCTTGTGTTTTTAATCAAAATTTGTTTCAGATTATATATATTTTTTAACCAACTTAAACGCAAGGAAGTCAGGGGGCTGAGTGTGCGCCTGAGCTCAAGTGCAAGCCCAGCGCTCCTAATTTCCTTAAAATAGACTGAAACAATTTCAGGAAAAAAGAAGAAAGGAAATAAAACCGCATAATTACTACAACCAAGCAGCTGATTTACTGTAATACGCAGCAAATCTTCAGACTTTAGTGAAGCCTTTCAGGAGTCAGACTTGGTGTAAACCAGAACCTGTCTGTCACCAGCTCACAATCTTGGACGCCTTTCTTCACTTGTCTGAACCTGACTGTCATCATCCGTTAAATGGGATGCTATCATTTCATAGGGTTGTTGTGTTAAGAAAAGAAAGTGTTTTGTACAGTGCTTAACACAGTATCTAGGCCATATAAAAGTACTTAAATGGTATCTTTTATTGTCTAGTTAGCTTGTTTCCTAGAAAATCAGGTTTTAAATACAATTATACATAATTAACATAAACCATATTCAGACATATGCAGGTCGGTCGATGCCTTGGAGAGTGTTCTTTACAATCAAAGGCCTCTCCCCCAAAGGGCCAGCGCTGGCCCCTCGCCTCGTCTCCCCTCCTTCCATCCCAGGCCCACCTTCGCCCACTCCGCTACTGTTGAGCCAACTTCCCTCCCTTCACTCTTCTTCCCACCGCACGCAGCTTTTCTTCCCAAATTCACAACCACCTGCTAAATCTTCTTTCCTCTTCCCTTACCGACCCCTGCCTCCCCCTAGGCCCACTACCTCGCTGCCATTTGGGGTCCCTTCGTGGACAGCCCCGCCAGCGCCCAGAGCATGTGCGTGTAGTGGAGGGAGGAGGAAGGAGGGTAGCGTCCTCTATTTCCAAAGTCCCAAGGGAGGGGTGGCGTTTCCCTCCCGAACGACCAGCGCAGCGCGCCAGGCTCACACTCACCCGCCGCCCGCCGCCGCGGCTTCTTCCAGCGCGCGGAACGCGGCGCTCTCGGAAGCCGGCACGCGCGGGTCCTCGGGGGCGAGGGGAGACCTCCAGGGACAGGGGGCGAGGCCCAGTTCCTCCTAAGGCGCCTGCGCAGTCGCGGGCGCGCGCCTCCAGGCACGGCCGCAGCCTCCCGGAGCCCGGCGCCGCGGGGGAGGGGAGGGGCTCGGAGCGTGCGCAGCTGCCGGCCGCGGACCGGCTCGGAGCCCGCGGGGACCGGCCGCGGAATCTGAGACATGTCCTTGGATTGGGTGCCCGAGCCAGCCTTGAACGTAATTTCCTTCCCGATTTGTCAGCCAGGTGCCTTGGCCGGGTCCAACTAGACCTAGGACAGAGGTTCGTTCCTGTCTCCCACAAAGCCCCCTTTCTTAATCATCCTGGACCTGAGTGGCCTTCAGGTACCTAATATTCGGGGAATCCAAGAAAGGCCCCTGGCAATGGCCAAACCGTTGGCCTACTGCCATTCCCTAGTTAATGTGCACCTGGAGGCTTAGGTGGCGGCTGAGGAAATGACTTTGTCTGCGCCAGGGTCCAGCACAAGTCTAGAGAAGCTTCCTCCAGTTCCAGAGAGTTGAGATAAATACAACGTGTATCTACCATAGCAGTCTGTTTTGTGGAGAAGTGAGCACCTTTACCTACGAAATTATACAAGTAAAGTTAAACACACCCACGTTAGTCCCACAGGGGTTAATAATGGGTTACAGCTGAGAAATGGTCACTTCTTTTGACAGATGCATATGGGGGATCATCCTCCTGCCTTTAATTGGAAGATTAGTCAAACAGTCGAATAATGTAACTTTAGCTTTCTAGCAGAAGGAGAAATTACTAAACATAAGTAGTTTTATTTGTCAACACTGGAGTTGCCCAGGCACAGTTGGCAAAGAGGTGATACTGTCTTTTTTCTTTTTGTATCTGCAGTGCCAAACACAGATTCTGGCGTAGAAGATGAGTAATTCATTAATTGTTATTGAATTAAATGGAATGTGTCATTGCCCAGTCCTCCTGCTTAAAATGCAAGCTCCAGGAGGATATATATATTTTTGTTCACTACTGTATATCAAGTACTCAAAAAAGCATAATATGTATTAAGAAACTAGCCAAGCATGCTTGCACCTCTAGTCCCAGCTATTTGGGAGGCTGAGGCAGGAGATTCGTTTAAACCCAGGAGTTTAAGGTTGCAGCGCTCTACCCAGGGCAGCAGAGTGAGATTCTGTCCCCCCTCTCAAAGAAAAAGAATTAAAAGTACTAGTCACATGGAATGTCCTCAAATGTTAAGGATTTATAAACACCGTACTACCTGCAGTAGTAAAGTCTGCAATACAGCCTGCCGCCCATGGACCACCTGTGGATTATCTGTTATCTGTTTTGCTTATCTGTGATGTAAGATATCACAAAAATTATGCACAGACCTTTCCTTCATTTTTTTTGCTCCTCAGCTTTCATTAGTGTTTGTGTATTAAATATGTGGGCCAAGACGACAATTCTTCTTTCAAGTGTGGTAGAAAAAAAAGGTTGGACACCCCTGCTAGCTGGTCCCCTCAGTCTGCACTTAAGAGGTAGCTATATCCAAGATCTGGAAACAGCTACAGAGACAATTTGAGCCTGGATATATTTTACTGGTTATTAGTTTGTGCCTTGATAAATTCCAGTTTCAAGCAGCAAGGTTGGCCTGTGTGTTGGTAGATTTGGGCATCTTAAGAATTGTGGGGTGTCAGAGTTGGTGGAGGCTAGGTAGTTCAATTCCTAAATCTACCAGACCTGAATTTGAATACTCATGCTGCGACCACTCACAAGCTGAGCAATCATGGCCAGTGTCTTAACCTATTTGAATGTCCATTTCTTCATCGACAAAACGAGGGTTACATAACCAACCTCATTGGGTTATTGTCATATGAATGAGGAAAAGGACATAAGTACTCAGCATACACTATCTGGCACATGGTAAATGTTAGCAGTTATTATTGTTATGACCAGAAAAAATGTTCCCCAATTTGAACAAGAGGGTAAAGCTGTGTACTGGGGAAATTTGTGGCATGTCCAATTTAGCAGAACTTAAATTTTCTGGCATTCAGGGGATATGATTATATATTACAGGCTGTTTGTTCATTCACTAGATGCATGATTGTTTAAAGAGTGGGCAAAGTTGACTGCCACATAGGTTAGATGAGTGGTGAAGATAGCAGCTGGGTGGGCATCAGAGGAGAAAAACTCCCTTTATCCACTGCAACTGCGCGTGTGACTGGGTCAGATCAGAGAGTCAGTCCCATGCAGTCTGGGCTCCGCCTCTGTGAGACAAAATAGTTACAAACAGAGGAGTGAAATGATACATAAGGACTTTTTGGCAGCAAACTTGTGTTATTCTCAGTGTGTTTACCATTTCAACCACAAGAGAAATCCTGTTTCAAATGGGCTTAAATAATAAGGCTATTTATCATCCAGTGGCACAAGAATTCCAGAGGTAGGGCAGACTTCAGAACTAGTGGAAATAGCAACCCAATGATGTCATCAGGCACTGGTTTCTTTCTGACTTTCTGCTTGCCTTTTAACAGCGTTGGCTACTAGTTCCTTTGATAGTAAAGATAACTACCCATAGCAACAGGGACCATATGATTCATTTTGCACTTCCAGTGGGTAATAGAACGGACATGCAGATTTCTTCTCTCTCTTAGAAGCCTCCAGCAACCATCTTCTTCAGTCACTTTGGCCAAAATTCAGTCACGTGCCCACATCTAAACCAGCAAAGAACATGGAATCATCAGTTGACCAATTCACTCCCCAGCTTGAGCTGAGGTCTTTCCCAAACTGCAGTTTCTTTTCCAGTGGAATTTAATGATACCCAAATGACATATAACTAACATAAATTCTTTAATTCAGATGTGATTTTTAAAATAAATATCGTCTTATTTATGTAGGTGAGATAATAATATTGATTTTCAATGTTCTTTCAGCCAGCTTTTGAAGGGGGAATTTTATATAAATCTTAGAAATATGTCGACCCTTTAAACTCATTTTTGTGTTAGAGATTGAAATGAACTGGAGGCAGTCGTCTAAGCCAGTAATTTACAGATGAATGAGGTGCCCCAGAGAGAACTGACTTGGCAAACAGTTAGTTACTTCTATAGTTAGATAGAAGAACTGTGTTCTAATGTTCAATAGCAGAATATGGTAACTATAGTTAACAATGCCTGGTATATTTCAAAATAGCTAGAAAAGACTGTTTGAAATGCTCCCAGCACGTAGAAATGGTAAATACTGGCTCTGCGCCTGTGGTTCAATCGGCTAAGGCGCCAGCCACATACACCTAAGGTGGCAGGTTCGAATCCCCAGCCCGGGCCGCCAGACAACAATGATGGCTGCAACCAAAAAATGGCCAGGTGTTGTGGCCGGCGCCTGTGGTCCCAGCTACTTGGGAGGCGGAGGCAGGAGACTCGCTTGAGCCCAGGAGTTGGAGGTTGCTATGAGCTGTGATGCCATGGCACTCTACCCGGGGGAAAGCTTGAGGCACCATCTCAAAAAAAAAAAAAAAAAGAAAGAAAAGAAAAAACTCTGTCTCAAAAACAATTTTTTCAAAAAGAACTTATTCAGAGAAGCACCTGTGGCTCAAGGAGTAGGCTGCTGGCCCCATATACTGGAGGTGGTAGATTCAAACCCAGCCCTGGCCAAAAACTGCAAAAATAAAAAAGAACTTATTTATCTTATTACTGCAAGTTGGCAGCCTTTGACTAATATCTCCTCATCCCGACACCTGATTGTTGTAACTTCCACATACTTCGTATAAGTGAGACCATACAGTATTTGTCTTTCTGTGCCTGGCTTATTTCACTTAACACATCCTCCAGGTTTATCCACATTGTTGCAAAAGGCAAGATTTCTTTCTTTTTTGATGCTGAATAATATTCCATTGTCTGTGTGTTTATACACACTTTTCTTCATTCGTCTGTCAACAAATACTAAGGATTATTCTGTATCTTGGCTGTTGTGAATAATACTGCTATGAACATGGGAATGTAGATATCTCTTCAACATATTAACTTCATATCTTTTGGATATATACCCGAAAGTGAGATTGCTAGATCATATGTAGTTTGTAATTTTTTGAAGTACCTCCATATCATTTTCCATATGACTATACCAATTTATATTCTTATCAGTAGTAAGCAAGGATTCCATTTCAGGAGAAATTTTCCTTCTCCAGGTAAAAAGCAGTTACCTCAGCTCTTAGCCTGTTATCAACTCTGAACCTACCATCCCCACAGAGTAGGATCAAATGACAATCAGGCTCCTAGACTGGTCCATAAAAGGTTATTTCGCCTATATTATATCTACCTCTGTTCTTGATGACTGTTTTTATGGCAAAAAAAGGTTTTTAGCAGAAACTAAACTCCAAATGACTTGTATAAGATTTTTTTCTTAGTTGGGAGATACTTATTTCAACATTTAAATGCAAATCAGTTCGCAAAGTAATCAAAGTTGCCTAAAAGGTTACTCTAAGTGGGTTGTCTACGTTTTTTTGTTAAACAACTCTGAATTTATATTCCTTATGAACTCATGAAAAAATAATAGAGATGAGGAAAATATTTTGAATAGAGCTTCAGCTAAAAGCTGGCAAATGTTGTGCATTAATTATGCTTAATGTATAATACACATTACCTTTCACCTGCATTGACTTTTAATTATATGTGACAGTTTCACAAATCAACTATGGCATATGTAAAATTAATTTTAACTCTGGATCAAATAGGGATAAATGAAGTCAAATCTATAATAAATAATGAAAATTGAAATAACATCAAATACTGAAGTGTCAAATACCCAATAGCCTCCTGTTAAAATGCTTTCAATTTCTACTTCTCCTTACCAATGCCACCATCCATTGTGCAAAGGCTCATATGTTTGTTTTTTTTGAGACGGAGCCTCAAGCTATCCCCCTGGGTAGAGTGCCATGGCATCACAGCTCATAGCAACCCCCACCTCCTGGGCTCAAGCGAGTCTCCTGCCTCAGCCTCCCAAGTAGCTGGGACCACAGGCGCCCGCCACAGCGCTCGGCCATTTTTGGTTTCAGCCATCATTGTTGTTTTGGCAGGCCCGGGCTGGGGATTCGAACCCACCACCTTAGGTGTACGTGGCTGGCGCCTTAGCCAATTGAGCCACAGGCGCCGAGCCAGGCTCATATGTTTTGAAGAGGGTACGTGAATTCTGTTTTCAGGGTGTTAAATCCTATGTAAATTCAAATTTCTTTTTTTTTTTTTTGAGATGGAGCCTCAAGCTAACCCCCTGGGTAGAGTGCCATGGCATGACAGCTCATAGCAACCTCCAATTCCTGGGCTCAAGCGAGTCTCCTGCCTCCGCCTCCCAAGTAGCTGGGACCACAGGCGCCCGCCACAATGCCTGGCCATTTTTTGGTTGGAGCCATCATCGTTGTTTGGAGGGCCCGGGCTGGGGATTCGAACCCGCCACCTTAGGTGTACGTGGCTGGCGCCTTAGCCGATTGAGCCACAGGCGCCGAGCCAAATTCAAATTTCTTTAAAGTTACCTTTTTCAACAAATATAAAAGGAATGATTAAAATTAAGTCATCCTCATGCCTGTTTACACATTAGATTGAGATTATTTTTTGTAGATATGCCTCAAAAGCCAAAAATATTCTAATTATAAGGTCCATATTGCTGTAAACTACACTCCAGACAGAAATGGAGAGAGCTTAGCCCAATTTCAAGGTCAAAGATGTCAGCAGCAGCCATATGATTGATATATAGAGTTAGACCTTATTTAAGTCAGCTACATCTGTGTTCCCAGTAAGCATCATCTAGGAGAAAGCTGAGAGTACTTTGAAGGTAGCCAAAAACCCAGTGTTACTGTAGAAATCATAGATATTCTGTGAGGTTTCAGAGCCTTCTTATCTCACCTTATGGACTAACAAGAGACATGACTCAGTAAAATAAATTTTACTTAATTCTCTCCTGGGTACTTAGAGAATCAGAAAAAGTCTACCTTAATTTAACCCTTAGAGAAAAATCTCTTTCTCCTACATAAGACACAACTCCCCTTAGATGTGTTCTGGATGCCAGTGTCTCTATTGATTAATTCTGCTTGCCAAAAGAGTCACAATGGCCCAAGAAAACACTTCAGCAGCAAATAAACCCTAAAGGAGACTGCTGGCCTCCCACTTACTTACTTCTTTGTCTAGAAGGGCCAGCATGACTGTAGCTCACTAGAAAATTATTATTTGCTCAAGTGACTCCCCTGGCTTCATGTTTGCTGCCTTAGCACTCCATCACCTTAGCCTTCTTCTTTAATATGATGTCTTACCATCAACACAAATGCTGCCTCTTCAGGTTATACATCCTCAGGTAATTTTTCCCAAACAAAGTCATTTGCAGGCCATGAAGATGTTCAATAGCAATTAGGTTTTATTGTTCTCATCTCACTTAAGTACATAGGAGACATCAAGAAGCAAAATGCACACATCCTCTAACTTAGCAATTCCCCTTCCAGGAAGTTATGGCACATGTAAAATTAATTTACAGCATATGGGCGCAAGGACACACGTATGCCAATACAAATTTACGGCAAGATTCTCAAGTAGAATAATAATGGGAACAACCTACACGTGACACTGGTTAAATAAATAATGACAAAGCATCCAGCAGGGCAAGCACAGATAAGGTCTGTCCAGAAAGTATCCAGTCATTGTTCCTCAGCAAGTGTTTCTGTTTTTCATATTGCACGACTGAATACTTTCCAGACAGAGCTGGTAGACAATGCCCCTGCACAATGATGTGCAGTGATTAGTACAAAAAGCAAGATGGGAATAGTGTGTCAAATATGTATTTTTCAAAAAGGAATACATATCTATATGTGTGTGCAAGCACGTGTGCAAGTGCACATACACACACAAACACACAGGCAATCTGAAAGAGTAATAAAAGAAATGGATCACCCTTTATGAGGCAGAGGCCAGAGGATCACTTGAGGCCAGGAGTTCAAGACCAGCCTGGGCAACATAGCAAGATCTTGGCTCTACAAAAGATAAAAATTAGCCACAAAAAAAAAAAAAAAAAAAAAAAAAGTTAGTCAAGTATAGTAGCACACATCTGTAGTCCTAGCTGCTTGGGAGGCTGAAGCAGGAGGATTAGCTTACATCCCAGAGTTCAGGGCAATAGTGTGCTATAATGATGTCTGTGAATAGTTACTACACGCTGGCCTGGGCCACATAGCAAGACTCCATCAAAGGCAGGGGGGAAGAGGGAGAGAAGGAGGGATAATCAAAGTAGCTAATTCTGAGGAAAGGAACTGACATGAGGTGGGGACATGTCAGAGGCAGCTATGTACCATTTACGGCTTAACTTTTCACACTGTGTATGATTTTTGTTTAAAGCACAAGCACAAACACACACAAAGAGTAAAGAACAGTCATCAAAGAAATAACTTTGACAAAGCTATCTTACAGTGGCACCTACTGGTAAAATCACCTCATAGACCATCATATATCTTAGAAAAGAAAACCCAGTTTTCCTGGCACAGCCATTTCAGCTATTAGTCAGGAAATATGTTTATATTAAAGGCTCATAAAGAACTCTTCACTGGTATTAGGCCCTCTGAACATAAGACTTAAAAGTACCATCTGGCTGGTAAGTTATCTCTCATTATGGTTTGAATTACAAGCTATAAAAAAAGAGTGAAGAATATTTCTGTATCCTTCCATGTGGTGATCTCCAGCATATAGCATTAAGTAAAAACAGTAAAGCAGGAAAAAAATGTTCAGAGTATGCTACCATTTCTCTAAGAAGAAGAAGGATTACAGATAGACATACAGCTTTACTTATATTTTTATAATGGAAAGATAAACCAAGGAAAAAAAGATAATGAATGGTTGTTGTAGGAAAAGGAAGGAATAGAACAGGATTTCTCTGAATCAGTGATTCTCAACCCTATTGATTCGGCCCCTGGCCCACAGGGACATTTGGCAATACATGAAGATAATTTTAGTGTCACAACTGGGGAGGACACTACTGGCATGTAATGGGTAGAGGCCAGAGATGCTATCAAACAGCCTACAAGGCACAGAACAATCCAAACACACAACAAAGTACCACTGGCCCAAAAAGTCAAAATTGTGATTCATTTATCTGATAAGGACCTTATATATAGTATACACAAAGAATACTTACAATTCAATAATAAAAATACAAATCACCCACCTTAAAAATGGGCAAAGGAGGCTTGGTGCTAGGGTTCCAGCCACATACTCTAGAGCTGGCAGGTTCGAACACAGCCCAGGCCTGCCAAAACAACAATGACAACTACAAAAAAAAAAAAAAAAAAATAGCCAGGCGTTGCAGAGGGCACCTATACTTCCAGCTACTTGGGAGGCTGAGGCAAGAGAATCGCTTAAGCCCAAGAGTTGAAGGTTGCTATGAGCTACGATGCAATACCACTCTACCAAGGGCGACATAATGAAACTCTGTCTCAAAAAAAAAAAACAAAAATTGGCTTGACACCTGTGGCTCAATCGGCTAAGGCGCCAGCCACGTACACCTAAGGTGGCGGGTTCGAATCCCCAGCCCGGGCTCGCCAAACAACAATGATGGCTGCAACCAAAAAATGGCCGGGCATTGTGGCGGGTGCCTGTGGTCCCAGCTACTTGGGAGGCGGAGGCAGGAGACTTGCTTGAGCCCAGGAGTTGGAGGTTGCTATGAGCTGTGATGCCATGGCACTCTACCCGGGGGATAGCTTGAGGCTCCGTCTCAAAAAAAAAAAAAAGAAAGAAAGTAGACAGTGTATTAGGCACTTGTCGAAAATTAGGGATAACTCCTGTTTTTAGGGCAGGGCTTAATTTTGGTTATTTTAAAAGGGAAACAGAGGCCGTGTGTATAAATGTTCTACAGATGCCATAACACGCTCCTAGACATTTCTCAGTTCTGGAGGCTGGATGTCCAAGATCAAGGTGCCGGCAGATCTGGTTTCTTCTGAGACCTCTCCTTGGCTTGCAGACAGCCACATTCCTGTGTCCTCACATGATCTTCCCTCTGTGTGCACGCATAGCTGTGTCCAAATTTCTTGTTCATGTAAGGACGCCATCATATTGGATTGGGATCCACCATAAAGACTTCATTTTAACTTAACCTCTTTAAAGACCTTATTTCCTAATAGGGTTACATTTTGAGGTATTAGGGGTAAGAACTTCAACATATGCTCTTGACAGGAGAGGGAAGCATAACTGAGACTGAAACACAGGGGTTTTAGGACCCTGGGAGACCTCTGCCTGAAACAATGTAATACAGTATTCAAATATTACCAAATTGATTTCAGTCCTTTTTTTTATGACTTATTTTCATATGTCAGAATGGATCATTCCTTTTTCTCTTTTTTTTTTTTTTTCTTTCTTAGGAACAGCAGGAATAGGCACATGGGGTTTTGCCTACAACTGGTTATCTCAATGAAAGGGATTTTATTTTCTAAGTTGCTTCTGGAATAAACATGATTGGCAGTTAAGCTGTTCATTTGAGGCAGGTTTAATGGACAGGTGCTTTTGTTTCTTAGCAGCAATATTAAGTATAAAGTAACCACAATTTTGAAATTTCTCATGGACACATTTTTAAGCATTAAGCTTGTAACACATGAAAATTATTTTCTGAGAAAAGTATGAATACAATGTGCTTTGGTGCAGTAATACCAATTAGAGTGAGGACATCATCAGGTGAAGGGTGTTAAGGGCTCCAAGTTCCAAAAAAGGAAATGTGAGGAAGCAACACCTGGAACAAATTCAAGGTATAATTTGCAGGTAGATTTCACAGACCTTTTTAAATGTTTGTATACGGGGATGAGAGGAATCAAAATGACTCTTCAAATGAGTATTTGAAATGTTTGTGTGCTTCTGAGATGCCATATAAAATGTCAAATAGGCCATTGAATTAGAACTCCAAGGAGAAGTCTTGGCTTGATTTGTAAATTTGAGAGTTGACAGCACATACAGAGTATTTTAAGTCATGAGAATGGATAATTTTGGACTTTTTGTAATTAACTTAAAATTTAAACCATTTAGCATCTGAGTTCCCTATGCCTGATGAATTCTCTACCTTCTAAGACTTGGTAAGAGGCAGAGCACACTTACCATGGGAACAAGTTTCACTACATGCTTTCTTGGCCTCCCTTGAAGCGAGGGCATGGGCGTATGACCTAGGGTCCATCAACCATGTGCATCTCCTCCACACTTTGAATTAGAAGCTAGTGATACAGAAAATCAGAGATGATGAGAACCTTCCCTAGCGGTAGTGCTAGAAGCCTGAATTTCTGGGCTAACAAAGGGAGTGAGACAGGCAGTGGTAGTGTTGGTGATGTAAGTGATGCAGGCTGCCGCATCCAACTCTTATGTCGGCATCAGCAAGGGTATGATCTGATTACTTCTGCACTGTGATCTGCTATTATCCTTATAACAAATCCCCCTTTTACTTACATCAGGCAGGAGTTTTCGTTGATTTTTACTAAGAGTGTTTACTGGTATAGTCACTTAGTGCAGTGGTTCTCAACCTATGGGTCGCAACCCACAAGAACTGTATTAAGGGCCTCAGCATTAGAAAGGTTGAGAACCCCTGACTCAGTGTGTGAACTGAAGAAAAAAAAAGTTACTACCTAGTAAAAGGAACTCCAGCATTTAAAAGGTAGGATGAAGAAGAAAAGTATATTTCATGAAAGCTGAGTTTCAAGAAGGGAGCAGCCAACTGGGTCAAATGCTCCTGAAAAGTCAAGTAATATGAATGTTAGAAGAGGTTGGTTGGATATGATGGTACTGGCGGTTGTGTGTGTGTGTCATTGTTGACCTTAAGCAATTTCAGTAGAGCGATTGGGGCAGTAGCCAGATTAAAGTATGTTGGAGTGTGACTAGGAAGTGAGGAAATGGGAAAGCCTGCATAGAGAGAACTCTTTCAAAAAGTTTGTTCATGAAGGAGAACAAATAGGGTGGCATCTGGCTGACAGGAACGATGCTGGAGAGCAGATTGCTCTAACAACCAAGTGGAGGGGGGAGTCAGGTCAAGATCACTGCCAAAAATCATACTTAGATATTAAGAATATTAACTTTTTCTGTATGTTGTAAATCTGATCTCATGTTTTTTAACTTTGTTTATGGTTCTCTTTACTCAAATTTTAAATATTTACATGATCTTATCTTTCATTCTTTCCTTTCCTTGACAGTTCATGGGTTTTATGTTATGCTTATTTAGTGGAGTTTTTTTTTAAATGGATTTTAAATTATATTTTTAATTATTTTATTAGCCCTTCAATCCAGTTAGAATTGTTTCTTTATGTGGAGTAAGGTAGAGACTAATGCTGTTTTTTTCCATTTCTTGATATCTTTAAACCTATACCTGGTAGCCTTCTGGTCCTCAAATTTGACCTGGGGCTAGAACTCCAAATATCTAGAATAGATAGCTAGGCTATAGACTGTTTTCCTTAAATATCATTATGTCTTAACCAGGATTTTTAGGAGTGGATAAAAGTTAATTTCACAGGGTTATGAATTGCTGATTTTCTGTAGTGACAAATTCATATGCTCTTGAAATCAGAATTGTTATTTTAACATGAATGTGAAGAGGTCTAACACATCCTAAGATATTCTGCAAAAAGGAACTTTCAATCAGGCCCTGCACTTGTCCAAGTGCTCTCCTGAGACCCTAAATTTTCATACAGTAAAGCTTAGCAAAACTGGCCAGAGTCTAAAATTTTTCAGATTTAGCATCATCATCAACACCTGAACCTGAAAACATCCAAGACAAACATCAGGAACTGTTCTCAAAGACCTTCCCAGTTTTTCATGCCAACTCAATCTTGTCCCTCCTGGTCCACAAAGGCAAAGCATAAACCAAAAGTCCAAGGCTGCCCAGGACCACTCTGTCCAACTGTGTTCCCACAGCATCCACGCCATTTAACTCTGCTTGAATAATCTCCAGATCTGATATTTATATTCTGGTACCTCATTTTTCCTCTTACAGACCTGGGCTTAGCTTGTTCTTTAAGCATATGGACTGCCCACTACCTCCAGCATTTGTCCCCCCTTTCAGCCTGTCCCCATGGAGCCTATTTTTTGTCCCCAACCACTCAATTTGCATCTGGATAGATGAGCTTACCCAGAACATTGGATTCTAAGCTTCTAGACTTCCCAAAAGTGCCAGCCAAAGTGAATGAGCTGCAAAATGCATCTGGAAAACTAAATGGCTTAATTTGCCTTTATGGAGTTATGTAATATTAGACAACTGAATGTTGGTTAAATGTCTGCCAAAGACAATTATCTTACTTGTTTTTTTTCCTGGTTATTAGAGCTACAAGTCAATCTGTCTGTTAAGAGAATACTAATCCATGATGATTTTCCTTCCTAGACTTAAAACACCCAAGGGTAAAGTTAAAATTCAACTCATCTTCATAAGAGAGGCTCAAGTAGCCAGGGTGCCAGCCACATACACCAGAGGTGGTGTGTTAGATCCCAACCCAGGGCTGCCAAACAGCAATGACAACTACAGGCAAAAAGTAGCCAGGTGTTGTGGCAGGTGCCTGTAGTCCCAGCTACTTGGGAGGCTGAGGCAGGAGAATTGTTTAAGCCCAAAGAGTTTGAGGTTGCTATAAGCTGTGATGCCACAGCACTCTACTGAAGGCAACATAGTGAGACTATCTCAAAAAAAAAAAGAGGCTCATGAATTATTGACTTATGTTCCAAAAGCCAAGTAAAAGAGAAGTTGATAAAATGTTTAAATTACCTGTACAACTTGCAACGGTGTAAATCTGAATAATATATTCATATTTATAGAAATATTTAGTATTTCCACAAATGAACAATGGATCCATAAATTAGTAGAAATGTAAAAGTTTATTGTGAAATTTGTATATTATAAAAAATGATCTGTTCAACATAGTAAAAATCTAATGATCACTTAATGTAGAAATACATAATATAAATTAGGCTACTACCCATCAAATTATTTTTGTGTGTCTGTTATGAAAAATGTCCACTGTTGTTTCATGACATGGTCGTAAATCAAAATCAAAATATCCAAGGGAAAAACGACCCTAAGAAAAGAAGAAAAGAGTATTATTAAAAAGGATATAAAAACAGCATAATACATTTACTCATAAAATTATATCCTACCTGTGTTCTCTTAAAATAATCAAGTCCTCTTCCAATCTTAATTATCCATCCATTGTTGAACCTTTTGAAATTAGTATATAATATTATATTTAAGACATTAAAGTCAGTTATTAAAACTATAGGGTATTAAGTGTCAGCAAAATTCCCCCCAACAAAGAAAACCACTTCTTCCAGTGGCATGAGGTGAATCAAAAATGGAGTTAAAGGGGTAACCATGGGTTGTGTCTATAATGACAATTTTTTTTTTTTTTGAGACGGAGGCTCAAGCTATCCCCCTGGGTAGACTGCCATGGCATCACAGCTCATAGCAACCTCCAACTCCTGGGCTCAAGCGAGTCTCCTGCCTCCGCCTCCCAAGTAGCTGGGACCACAGACGCCCGCCACAATGCCCGGCCATTTTTTGGTTGCAGCCATCATTGTTGTTTGG
>CAUYQV010052110.1:0-74036 GCA_963574575.1 Galagoides demidoff
CGCCTGTAGTCCCAGCTACTTGGGAGGCGGAGGCAGGAGACTCGCTTGAGCCCAGGAGTTGGAGGTTGCTGTGAGCTGTGATGCCATGGCACTCTACCCCGGGGGACAGCTTGTGGCTCTGTCTAAAAAAAAAAAAAAAAAAAAAAAAAAAGAAAGTGAATCTTCTAACTGCTAGTAACTTCTGAAATCATTGAGAAATTAGCAGTTTCCTAAACTCACGTACAGGTGAGGGTTTGGAAAGGCTCGCTGTGGAGGGCAGATGAGCTGGACAAGCCCTTAGCATCACATCTGGACAACCAGCACATGCAGGAGCTGAGTTCTGGCCGTTAGCCTGTATCACTAATTCAACGTGAGAGTTGTTTGCTGACTCATTAGCTCAGCTATACTGGCTCATTGACTGACGATGCACTGGGATGGCATTGACTGACGATGCACTGGGTCCAGAGGTGATAACAAAGCTTCTAGCTTTATTTATCTATTTTTATTGATACATAATAGATATGCATATCTTTGGTGCATATGTGATCATTCAATTCATTCCTATTAATCTAATCAGAGTGACTGGGTTATCACCTTAAATATTTATTTCTTCTTTAGCCTTTACTGATGTGACTTGAATGACAAAAACAGATTAAATTCATTTATAATTTAGCAGGTGGAATGTAACATTTGAACCATTAACACTAGCGAACTTATAATTAAAGAATGGTTTACAGAAAGTTGACGTAAGTGATAAACTGTGCATTATTATTCACGTTCAGAGTATCAAGTATAAAATTCCATGCCCAGAACATTTTATTCTTCAGTCCTGTCTCCCTGTTACCTACAGAAACATATCCAACCTCCATAAAAATAATTGGAAACACTTTGTAAAATTAAAACCACCTTTTTGAGGCATAGGCCTAAATGTCACTCATGGTATTCTTCTGGCGAGTATGGCTCCTCTAGACATTGTGTCGTTGGTTGTGAGGTTTCAATCTACTTAATGGAGCTTTCAGAATACAACAAAGGGAAACATCAGATGGCTGAATCAAGTTTTTCAATTCCTGAGGGAAGTGGAAACTGATGTTAATGAACTATGTGGAGAACACGATGCAAACCAAAAAAAAAAAAAAAAAAAATCAAAGAAAGACATTTTCTTATAAAAGTCATGAAATTGCCTGTAATTCCCTTATAAGCTTGTTCCTGGTAAATGCTAAATTATTTCAAAGTACAACGTGCCTTCATTCTCTCTCTCTCCCTTTCTCTCTCCCTCTCTCCCTCTCTCTCTCTCTCTCTCTCTCTCTCACACACACACACACACACACACACACACACACACACACACTGTCTTGCATTTCAAACCACCACATAGAGTTGCTGTGTAGGATTTATGTAAACTGGGTCCCCAGTTAAAGGTCAGGCCACTGGTAAAACGTTACCTTCCTTCAGGCCTGAGGGTTGTTGGAAAGACCCTTTTAGAAGTGACGTGTGTGCATCTGCCAAGATCATTGGAACAGTTGGTCCTTGTTTTCTCACCTAGAAGACTGAGTTTTGAAAGGATTACATTTACATGGAATGCATTCAGTCAGCAACCCTGGAAGTACATAAGTGGATTTAAAAATCTTTTATGCCTTAAATTTCTTTTTCTTGATCCTTTGGTGTTCCCTTTTGAAGGGTGTGCCATTTCAATGCCAACTCACTGTGTCCTGGGAAACTCCACTCCCTCATTGCCTCTTTCTATCTCTTTTGTATGATAATGTACCTGAAGACGAGAAAGGATTCTTTTAACAGTATTTAATGACATTAGTTCGCAACCCTTAGTTATTCTCAGAAGAGAGGGTAACATTATGTCTTTTCAAAAATGAATAACAGCCATAATTGCAACAGCGAAAAGATGTTTGCTGTGTAATGGACTAGTGAAAAGGCAGAGCCAAGGACGCCGACAAACTCACCACGCACTAGCAGGAGAGAGTCACGGCACAGTGGGCAGATCTAACCAGTGTGGGGGGACATCTTGACTGAGGGTCTTCCCAGGGCCACACACCACACCGGCTCGCCAAGTTTCTAAAACTCAAAGAGAACCCTAACCGTATGCTCATATTTAAGGATACTCAGGCTGTAGTGATCTGAAATAGCAGGTTGATACAAGTACAGCACTTTAACTTTTTAATTTTATTTTGAGATGGAGTCTCACTCTACCACACTAGGCAGAGTGACATGGTGTCATCATAGAAATGTCAAACTCCTGGGCTACAGGCACCCATCACTATGCCAGGCTTGTTTTTCTGGTTTTAGTAGAGATGGAGTCTCACTCTTGCTCAGTCTGGTCTCCAAATCCTGCGCTCACAGGATCCTCCGCCTCAGACTCCCAAGTAGCTGGAACTAGAGGTGCCTGTCACAATGTCTGGCTAGTTTTTAGAGAGGAAGTCTCTGTCTTGCTCAGGCTGGTCTTGAACTGCTGAGCTCAAGCAATCCACTCACCTCAGCCTCCCAGAGTGCTGGGATTAGAGGTGTGAGCTGCTGTACCCAGCCAGTCGCAGTATTAATACAGCTATCTATTTTCTCTATGCTTGGTCATGGAAGAGTCAGTGCATGGCAGTGTCACTCAGGTCCTCCCTGGGCTGGGGATTGTCTAAGTGAGTATCCAGCCTTTCTTTGGATCTTACAAGATCAGATCTCCTTGTATACCTGGTCATGCTAGCAGGGGACATTTAATGTGTACTTACTGTGTGCCAGAGGGTGGTCTAAGCATCCACCTGAGATTAACTCATTTAACCTACAACAATTCCATGATAAAGGTACGGCTCACAGTCCATTTTACAGGCAAGGAAAAGGAGGCAGAAAAAAGAAGTGAGAAGACGTTGCCCACCCAGCTAGTCAAGGGCAGAGGGAAAGGGCAACTCAACCATCTGCCTCTGTGGCCTGCTCCTTCCTCCTCAGTCTGCTCAGCTCACTGGACTGCAGGCTGCCTCTTCCGCAACTTTCAAGTCATTTCACCCACCTGCAGTGGATGGAGTGCGGGGATTATTAGCAAGGGCTTTGGGCGACCCTATACAGATTTTAATCACCCCTTTGTTAGGATTGGATATGGAAGGAGGGAGAAAGGACTGAAGTGGGTGGGAACCAGGTCTTTCATTACTAAATATCTTAAGATTGGCCCTGCTGCCAATCATAACCCCTTCCCCCTGATTTATATTGTATTACTTCTGATTTGGCTATGGGAGGGGACACCCAGATTTTTCTTGTTATTTTTGTTTGCCTTCTTAATTGGCAAAATTCTATCTAAAAATTGCATACACATATACTTTATTAAGCCTCATGTTAACTCTTTAAAATTTTAATTGACAGCAACACTTGAGGAAGAGATAAAATTGGTAAGTTCTATAATTGCATATAGTTTAGTCTGTAAATGTGAAAACTGGTGAGTTCATCAAATTATTTATTTATACCTGTTGAAGGCTGCTTTTCTAGAATACGCCCACATATGTTATTTATTTGTTTATTTATTTTTCAACAGAGGGAACATTCAGTTGAAAAAGGAAAGAAAAGATTTCCTTTTACTGAATGTTAAGCCTGGTTGTGTTTGTTTCAATCATCTTCACGTTTATCTGTTACATTTCATCTATGCAGGGGAAAATGTTTGTAGGCAAACAAAATAGCTCAATTTGGGTACAGTCCTATTGTCAAGATATAGTTCCAGCAGCAATTAAAATATATTACCCTGAAAATGATGTTTTATCTACAGGCACGATTGAATTGTCTGCTATGAGAGTCAATGGAACCTTTAAAGAAATAAGAAAACAGATACAACTTTTTTTTTAACTCACTGCGCTGCTGTGGCACCTGCTTAGCTAAGTACATAGACAAGACTTATAAGGGCAGTGATTTTCAAGACTACCTTACTGTTATTACTACATTATTTAATTTTGCTGCTGCTTCTAACTTGGATTCATTATTAGTTAACCAAAGTTAAAGTTCTCAGAGGATGATCCTTCCAGCACCTCTCTGAGGATGGTACTTACGATGGTAAAGAAGGTGATAATTGCAGACGTTTACCGAGTTCAGTGTAGTCAGATGCTACGTAGACATTATCTCATTCAATCTTTCGAACAAGCTTATGAATTAGATATTATTATCTTTTTTCACAGATAACAAAACTCAAGCTTAGAGGTGGGAAGTCAGTTGCTGAAGGTGGGCCCAGGAATAGAGTCATTGAATAAAGGTTTAAACCAGGGCATTATGACGCTAATACCCTTCCTTTCACTACCACAGAATACTATCCATAATTTATAATTCCTGATGCTAATTGTCCCAAAATACAAAAATAAAAAGAGGATCACCGCAGAATGAAATGAAAGATTTTAAGGCATAACAGACACCATCCCACCATATATTCAGGTGGGTCAATGAGATCCCACGGATCAATCTCACTGGACTCGACAATATGTTTTCTGATTCTAAACAAACATTTTAATGAATCATAATAACAAACTTGCTTCTAAGGTCTTCCTGGGATATTTTGTGCTGAGCAGTGTGATACAAATATTGTACCCAAATTGCATTTTATCTTTCTATGCATAATACCTGCAAAATTGTAAGTGTGAGAGATTAAAATATTTTATAAAACTTGACTGTCTTTGGAGTGCAAAGTATTATGGCTACAAAACAAACCTGAGGGGACATTTTCTTACTTTTCTATATCTTTTTTTTTTCTTGAAATCAATTGCCATGGATTCTCACAGTTAATATTTTAATCAATCACCTCATTAAGATTTTATAACATTCATTAAAAATTCATCTGCATTGCTCATGAACAATATATTTTTTTACAATGCAATTTTTCTTTTCAACAAATATAAGAGGAAATTCTGTCTCATTTGGTGACTTCAGAAGGACTTGTATACATTCCTCTGTAAAGCACTGCTACTGGGTGGGCAAAGGATTTTTCTGGGCTTAGGATATAGAATTCTTAGACTCCATTCAGGTTTGCTGAATTTTTTAGCTGCTCACAATGAGCCATATACACTGTTGCAGTTCTTTCTATTCTCTTCCCCTCAAGGCATAGATAGACAAAAATATTCTAATAAATCCAAGGACTATGCAGAAAGAGGGCAATGTCAAGTTAATCAGAGCCATGTCAATTTTAGCGTGCAAAATATGCATAATTAATGTAAAATGGGGAAGTGAATTGGCCAAAAAAATATTGAATGTTGGTTTTAATCTTTTAGGGGCAGATGGACGTTTTTGCAATGACTATATCGTGTTTTAAAAAGAAAAATTAACATAAACAGTAATGATAGAAATTTTAGTAATCATGAAAAAGGAGTAATTTTGACAAATGATTTTCATTTCTAAAATTATTTGCTTGAACAAATTTCCGAAGTTGTGAAGAAGATGGTTTAACATTTAAAGAAATAATTATTATATGTGTGAACAATTTCAATAGAATACACGCTATGATTAAAAAACAAAAGGAATGGAATTAATTTTTCTTTTCATTCTTAACTTCTATTATATTCTACAGAGGAAATAAAGACCTTGACTCATGAGAATTATTTTTGAACTAAAAGGCCAAAGTAAATTACTGAATAGGGTTTTGTTTTGCTTTGTTTTGTTTTTGATGAAAGGAAAATTTGTGTTCCATACTGTTTAAGAAGTTGCAGCAATTACAAAAAGCACACAGACTACAGTAAGCTAGAAATATGTAAGATAAATTAAAACAGAGGAAATAAATCAAAGCAAAGAATAAACAGTGGAAAACTAAGAAACTGGGAACGTGATTAATATATAAAACGCATTACAGAGTAATAAATAAAATGTAAATGCTACAGAAAAAGCCCATTTTATCACAAGATTCTCTCAGGATATTCCTCTATTTAGCTAAATTGTCAACTACCTCAGAACAACAAAGAAGCAAAAGGCTTCACATCAGAATTTGATCAAATTCTCTCTTAGATGATTCCTGGCTACTACTGCTACTAATAGTGCCAGAATTTTGGTGCCCTGAATGGTCTTTCTAAAACACAGCTCTATTCTCACCATTCCCCTGCTTAAAATCCTCCAGGGAGTCTCCAGTGTCAGGGAGCAAAGTTTAAAACCTAAAAATGACATGGAAGAAACATTTTGATTTGGCACTGCTCACTTACGCCCCGACTCATAATTATGTCCAGCCCTACACATTTTTGTGGTTTTCCCAACAGGTCCAACTTCTCTTCCTCTTGGGGCATTTTCCTGTGTTGTTTTCTTAGCCCATTGCTCCCATTGTACCACTTCCCTGTGTTTACGCCCATTCCCACCTCCACCTCCCTGAAGAGCCCTCTGTGGTATTCCAGGCTTGGGATCAAGCTCATGCTCCACCTCTTGCACATAACACAGTGCTGTGGAATTATTTGTTTTGGGGAATGTGTCCCCTAGACCACAAGTCCTGGACAGCAGGGCCAGATCTTATGCATGTTAGAGTTGCCAACAGTGAGGTTAGTAAATGGCTCATTGCAGGTTTTTAATGAATGGTTAGTAGATAAAATAGGTAGCGAGGAAATAGAGCAGCATCCCACAAACTGACAGCCAACCGGGCACAGGAGAACTAATACTAGAACAGAAATTGATACCCTGCCAGGCATAACAAATCCTCGGAGTACACTGACACACTGTCTTAGAACATGCGTGTACATACACACACACACAGGAGTTATATATATATATATACACACGCTAAAAACACAGTACATATACAATGTGTATCCCTTTCATATTATATAATACATCAAGATTTGCCTCGGCTTTATAAAAGTTAAGATTTACATACCAAAATTTGTTTGAAAGAAAATCATTTCCTCATCCAGTCCACAGGAATAAAGACTTAAGTCGTGCAAGACAGAACACAGTTTGACTCATCCACAGAGGACGCTCCACTGGTCTTTTTTCCTGGTATGCACTATGCCTCAGAGTTCACTTTGCACACAATCTGATCAAAACAAGACTATAAAGAAAGGAAAAACTTTCCCTATGAAATGAGGAAGGACAATGAGGACAGGGCTACAACTTCTAGTAATAACTGTTGAATAATTCAACTGAAAACATCATATCATTTGACCAGTAAGATATTATATTAAAAATTATATATTTATTCTGTGTCCCTAGTTCCTGGCACACAGCTCCTAAACCCTTGGAATCTGCAGAGTGACGGGGTTCTCTTTGTATGCAAATGAGTTGGCTGGGGTAGCCCTTCAGTGGTTTCATGATGGTGGTTGTTCAATAGAAAGGGTAGAAGGCTGGGGTTTTAAGTCCTACCACCCAGACTTCCAGGGAGGGAAGAGAGGTTGAGGGTTGAGTTGGTCACCCATGGCCAATGGTTTAATCAGGCATGTCTACATACTAAAGCCTCCCAAAACCCAAAAGGACTGGGTTCAGAGAGCTTCTGGGTTGAAGAGGTGGAGGTGCTGGAGGTGGAGGACCCACATGCAGAGGGAGCATGGAGTCTCTGCCCCTTCCCACATGCCTCGCCCTGTGCCCTCCTTTCACCTGGATCTTCATCTGTACTCTTATAGTATCTTTGATAATAAGTGGGGAAACATAAGTGTTACTGTGAGTTCTGTGAGCCACACTAGCAAACTAAACTCAACTAGTGGTATGTGGGAAACCGGACTCATAGCTGATTAGTCAGAAGCACGGGTCGGGCGGTCATGTGGGACTGAGCCCTTACTCTGTGGGTAGAGAGTGTTAGAATCAGACTGAAAGGGAAGATACCCAGCTGTTGTCTGCTGGAGAAGGGCTTGCCTGGTGTGTTGTATTGAATGCTGTGCGACCTTAAGAATAACACTGTGACTTTCCCTGTCTCCTAATAACCAGGAGAACCAGTTCATCACCTCAGTCACTCCCAAATTCAGGGAGTCCATGTGAGTGTCCTATTTAATACATTGAGTAAAAGCCCGTATTAATTTTCCAGCATAATGAATATTAAAATGTGACAACACGCTGTACTTTGCATGTAAGGCTTAATTCCCTGCCTCTAGGTCAGAAAGAAACAAGTTTCACACCCTTAATCCAGGAGTGCTGGATAATGGCTCTTTGGGTCTATGTTTTTATCCCTGGTGGTCTCCCTTGCACAGGTACAGATGGCAAAGAACATTTTTATTCAGGCTGGTCGCCGATCATAACACATCATGCTTTATTTTTAGCACACAACTTTAACTGGTTGAATAAGTCACAGAATTTGATCTTTGAGTATAATGAGAGAATGTCACTTTTCTAAGTCATAATGATTTTAGAAAGTAAACATTCTGCTAAAATTTGGCAAAAAACTAATTTTAACTCATTTTCTTCTATTGATTGCTAATCGTCTTCTGTTAGGGCTTAATTCCCACATTAAGTTTCTTTTCCACATCTTTGCCTGCCAGTTAATTGAAGTATGGCCCAGGCATCGGAAAAAAGCTTTTCTTTACATCCTCCCAATCACGTACTTAAGTCAGGACAAACATATTTCTCTTAGATTCGAGTCAGGAATTTATTTTTGCCCCGAGAGTACATTTGATATACCAGTTTGTCTCTGATGGCACATTTCTGCCAAAATCATATACTGACTACAATTCTTTGGATAATAATAATAAAAAAAGCCAGTTGATCATAACACTCTGATCCCTCAAGTAGAGTTAACAGCAGTAGGTTGAAGCCGTAATTCACATTGCACGTTACACAGCAGTTATGTCTGTAACACAGAGTTATGGAAGAGGTGACTGTTCATGCAGAAATACACTAGCACTTAAATAGTGAAAAACTGCTTTCTGTACTGTTGTGTGAATATTCTGGGATGCGGAGGGAAACATGCAAATATTTAGTATTTTCTCAGGCAAAACTCCCGATGAGAAGTTTCCCTTAGTAAATAGCTCAGAATTAGCTCATTTAATTTTTCGTGAGTTATTTTATGGTTATATAATAAAGTAGGATATACATGCCCAATGAAATTTCCTAAGACTCAGCTAAGGGATCTGTACTTATTCTTTTATTGTACACAAATAAATGCTTGAAGTATAGATCTTTATTTCCTCAATATGTATTGTTATTTTATATCTTGACACAAGAACTACTCTACACGGGCTTTGATGAACACAGTGAAACTAAAGAACCCTTCAATCTGCTCCACTAAATCTGCATCTTCGTCCGTCACGACGGTGCCGCATTTTTTGTGCATTTTCATATTTCAGAGCTGACAAGTCCCAGGCATCAATACCTGGGGATTGCGCTCAACTGTGGAGCAGAGCCCTACCACACAGGAGTGCCAAAGTGACGAAAAAAACGAATTGAAAAGAAATGAAGCACCCCTAATGAACAGGCGCACGTGACTTGTTTAGCACTGAGAAAAACCAATGAGGTGAAACAGTTTCTCCCACCAACTGAATAAGGTGAAAATCAACCTCTTACTGAACCCTGTAATTTCTCCTTTTCATAACAACCGTGTATACACGTTACCCGCACGCTGACTCTTACCACTGAGAGTAAGACAACATATGTCTCTTTTTATTTTCTGAGACAGAACCTCACACTGTGCTCTGGGTAGAGTGCCTGGTATCATCACAGCTCACAGCAACCTCAAACTTCTCAGCTCAAGTGATCCTCCTGCCTTAGTGTCCCAGGTAGCTAGGACTACAGACACCGCCACCATGCCTGGTTAGTTTTTCTATTTTTAGTAGAGACAGGGTCTCGATGTTGCTCAGGCTGCTCTCAAATTCCTGAGCTCAAACCTTTTGCATTTTGGTTCCTTGAAGACTCTCATAGGCAGTAATAACGTTATAGTTAACAAAAGCAGACACTTTTTTAAAATTCACACTATTGTGACAACGGGCGTTGGTGGCGCTCTCCTCAGATGGTGTCCATGACACTACGCTCTGCTCCTTCTCTTTCCTCTTCCCAGTTACTGAAAACCTCTCTGTGTGTCTCCTGCTTTCCTTCATCTCACCTCCTAACTGGCAGGACTGCGCAGCGCTCTTGCCTTACACCCCGTGTCTTCTCTCTTCCTCCTTTCCCTTCCCTCCTCTCATCCAGCACTCTCAGAACTTACCTTCCTGTAATCTCTGTAATAGCCATCGGTAGGGCTGTTCCTCCCCAGGAACCAGTCCCGGATTCCGGGTGTCTGAGAGTGGCCTCGGGTGGGCTGGTGCCTGGGCCTCCGCTGGGGCTGCTTCTGTCACCTGTGTCCTGCATCTGATACCATCCAGGCCCAGTGCTCTCCATGATGGACACAGGGTGAACAGCACACAGCACCTGCTCTTTCACAACTTAGAAACGCAGAGACGGGTGTGTGTTCAAATAACAGAATGTGGCAGATGACAGGGCAACGCAGCAAGACCTGCCGGCATGAGGAGCACACCTTTCTCGTGGTCTTTATTTCCTGACCCTCTGAACAGGCCTGAGCTTAGATTTACCCTTTATTCCTCCAGCTGACAGTTTCTTGTAATTTCACTTCTGACCCGTGGTTTGAACAAGTGCCCTCCTTTGTATCCCTTTGCCTTTACAGCCCATCTCTTCCTGCGAGACTCCACAATTCCATCCCTTCCACCTCCGGCTGCCCTACATATGGTGGACGCCAACCTGTCTTCTATTTCTACTTAACACACACTCGCATTCACAGTCAAATAGGACTATATGCCATTTCCCAGACAGGACTGATGTCTAAAAATGGTTTATTTCCCTTCTGAAATACTCTGGTTCTTGTCTCAAAAACCTGAACTCCTATATGTTATCAGGTTTAGATCCAATCCCAATGGCCAAGTAATATTTCCTAATCCTGTTTTTTTTTTTTTTTTTTTGAGGCAGAGTCTATGTCACCCTTGGTAGAGTACCCTGACATCACAGCTCACAGCAACCCCAAACTCTTGGGCTTAAGCAATTTTCTTGCCTCAGCCTCCCAAGTAGCTGAGACTACAGGTATCCACCACAACACCCGACTATGTTTTGTTGCAGTTGTCCTTGTTGTTTAGCTGGCTCAGGCCGGGTTTGAACCCACCAACTTCAGTGTATGTGGCTGGCACCATAACCACTGTGCTACGGTGCTAAGCCAATATTTACTAATCCTCCTATCTAAAGATGGATTTTCTTGCATGAATTTCTGAGGACCTTTGTTTGCATAACTTTCAAACAGAGTATTTTGCTATGCATTATGGTTTTAAACACACACACACACACACACACACACATCCCCCCCGCGATTATAAACTCCTCTGATTAGATGGGGAGATAGTTCAGTGGAAAGAGCAAGGTTTGGAATAAGATAGATCTGCCATTTACAAACTATAATAGCTTGTTCAAGTTGCCTAACCTCTTGGAGTCTTCATTTTCTCATCCATAAAATTAAATGTGATAAATAATGTAAAGTACCTTGCCGAGAGCACGGCATACTGCAGGCATTCAGTAAAGGCTGGCGTAGTCATAGAGAATATTGTAAGGAGGAATTTATGATAGAAAGAGACGAGGTGCTCTTCTTCCCCATTATCCCTGACAGGGTCTAACAGAGGCCTTTGCCTGCATTTGACCCTCCACAAACGCATTTTCTGAATGAATAGACAGATGTGTTATACTTCGTAACAGTATGATTTTCTAAGAACTCCTCAGCACTGCCTCAGCTCTCGATTATCTCTCCTGCTTCACTACTTCTAGCCTATCTTTGACAGAACATTTTTTACACACCTTGTTCATCACAAAACAAACTTTACATAAACATGTTTCACCATGTCTAGTTTTATGCATGTTTCTAAAATAATTTTGGAAATGAAATATTTGCACAATTTTAAATGTGTGCAGGGTTTACCTTTGAAATAAAGTTTATGAATTTAAATGTGTTTGTAACTTTTGGTGTAATGCTGAAGCTGTTATCTTGTAGCACTGTCTAGGCTTTCTCTATCTCTAAATGTCATGTCCGTTCTCAACACATGGATGTGGCTAATTTTCTCCTTTGCTTTGTAAATATGTAATGAATTTGGTATTGAATTTTGGAATGCTTTGGCAGGACAATTTTTTTTATAAGAAGTTAAAATACTAGACAAAAATTGCAACTCTCATATGAGTATTATAATAAAATGTAAAATTTTTATTCAACTTGATTACATATATACATATGTATGTGTTTTGGGGACAGAGTCTCACTCTGTTGCCCTGGGTAGAGTGCTGTGGCATCATCATAGTTCACAGCAACCTCAAACTTCTGGGCTCAAGTGATTCTCGTGCATCAGTCACCTGAGTAGCTGGGACTATAGGCTCCTGCCACCAAACCTGTCTAGTTTTTCTATTTTTAGTAGAGGCAGGGTCTTGCTCTTGTTCAGGCTGGTCTTGAACTCCTGAGCTCAAGTGATCCAACTGCCTCAGCCTCCCAGAGTGCTGGGATTACAGGTGTGAGCCACGACGTTGCCCTGAACTTCATTATTGATGGAACTAGTAAGATGTTAAACTGGTCCAAACAGCACTTTAGAAATGAGATATTTCTAAGCAATGTTGGCGTAGGTTTTTTAGGCAATGCTGGATTCGGTATGAGACTTTCTTAATGTCCAGCCATAAAATGTAACTTTTGAAGTCATCTGTTCCATTTGATAGAATTACCTATATGTCTACTAGCTAAAAAACCCAGAAGTTAACTTCTACCTCTACAGAGTTTTACTACTCAGACAGGTATTCTTTGAAGCCTAGCCCTGCTCAGAAAGAACTCCGAAGAGTATCGCTTGCCTGTTCCCAAGTTTCGGATAACATTTCTGACATAGCTATTTTTGATGAATGAAGCAACACACTCCAAAATAATATTTGCACATATTTAACATGCATTGGCAACATTTACTGAAAACATTGATTCCTCACCCTGAAATCTGGATCTTCATCCATGTGTTTGCTTTAGAGAACTGAGGGCAAAGTGCCCACATTAGACTTTCCTAGGATTCTGATTGGGAAGAAATGCTAGAAAATCTATAAAAATGAAAAATGTCTAAATATGTAAGAAGAGAACACCATCAAATATACTCATAGAAATGAATTAAATGCAAAACCTTCTATTCATTGCCCCCAATAATACCCATTTCTGATGGTTCTACTATTAACTTCTCTGAAATTATCTACCATCTATTTATTTTTACCTTTGCAAATAACCACAGATTTCTACTTTGTAGGAAAATACCATACAGTGTTGAATTTTGCCATATATTATGAACTAAAATAGCAGAAATGCAAAAATGTTTTAAAGTAGTAACAGCCTATCACTATACCTATCACTAAAGATGTAATGCAAATCTCCAGCAGCCCCTGTCTTGACTAATATCTTGATCTGTCTCTCAGATATTTAATAGGCATCTCCAGTATGCCCCGTCTAAATTCCTCGATTCCCCAACCTTCTGTGCCCTCCATCTTCTGCCTCAGCAGGAGGCAACCCATCCATCCAGTTGGTCACATTAAAAAAACGAGGGATTATCCTTCAGTCTTGCCTTTTCCCACCCCCAACCCTGATCAGTCTGCCAGCATTTCAGCTCTCTGACCTCACCTAACCACTGCCAGGGCTGCCACCACCACCAAACCCCTGGACATGGTGAGCTCCACCCTTCCTGAGTCACTGCTTTGTGCTCTGCATGTCTCTACCCAGTCTCCTCATTCATCAGGCAGGAGTAAAGCCGTCCCCTGAGTAGTAGTATCTTGTTAGATCGCTCTGGTGTATTTTACCTTCCAGCAGCTTCCCATCTCAAGAAGAATTTGGGTTTTTTTTAACCGTGACCTAGGAGGTTCTGCACAATCTGGTCTCGGGGTTGCTTCCTGACCTTACTTGTGCCCCCTATGTCATTTTTATAGATTTTCTAGAATTTATTCAGCAATCAAATCAGCAGTTTTTTCAATTTCTCAAAAATACTGATTCGGTAGGGTGTAGTGGCTCACACCTGTAATCCCAGCACTCCAGGAGGCCCAGGTGGATGGATTCCTTGAATTCAGAAGTTTGAGACCAGCCTGAGCTTCTCTACCAAAGATAGAAAAACTAGCTGGGCGTGGTGGGGGACATCTGTAGTCCCAGTTACTTGGGAGACTGAGGCAGGGCAAGCTCCAGACTGTGAGGTTGCTGTGAGCTGTGATGATGCCATGGCAGGGGGCCAGACGAGACTTTCCCTCCTGCGTGTATCAGGGCCTTCCTTCCAGACTTCCCATAGCCACACCACTGACATCATTCATACCAGGTCTCAGGAGAGGCCTTTCCCCGGGCGCCCTTTCTAACAGGCACTCCCAGCCACTATCTTCTGACTCTTTAGTCAGCTTTATTGTTCTTTGTGTCACTAACTACTCAGGGTGTTTATTATTTATGTATAGGTTTACAGTTATTTTTTGTCTGGTTTTCCCACTAGAATGAAAGTTTCACCAAAACAAGTCTTTTTTTGTTTTTTCCTTCCTTGTGTTTGCTTGCAGTATCCTCAAGTACCCAGAACAATTCCTGGCACCTGACAGGCACTAAATAAATATTAGTTGATTAGATGAGTTAGAAAAAGCAAATTACTAAGAGAATAAAATAGAAAATATTAACTGAATAAAAATTCTGTATTGCTTGATATATATGGTTCAAAATGAAAGTGCTGAAATATAGTTACTTTGTATAATTTTTCAAAAGCAGTAATCTTTCTTTTCTAGGTTTACATGAAGTAATTACAGGCAGGACAATTCTATTCTGTTAATGCTAAAGGAAACCAAGTCACACAAGTGAGCCATTATATTTTCTGTTTAATATTAATGAGGGGAAGCAAACGGGGTTTGATACACCCATGAGAAACTGGCATCTATTTAAAATCTGTGTTGTCTGTCATTTATAAAGCATAGATTCCTTGTTGCCTTTCTTCCACTAATTCTATATTTACAAACATATTCTTCCAATGATTAATAAAATTCTAATAAAGATATAATCAGCATTTACCTAAGCTTTGAGTTTATATATTCTGACATTAGGCAGAAACTTTTAAGGTCCTGTACACTTTAAAACTGTTTCCCCAAAACAGCCAAACAGAAATTTTTCTCACATATTTAAACTTCTTTTATAAAAGCTATTTTCTAAAAATCACCATGTAAGTTCTTAGAGGGCAGCCAAAAGACTAGGAAGTCCAATTTTGTAATTTGACAAATGCAAAAAAAAAAAAATTAATCCTCCATCATGTTAAAAACAAAACTTTACAATAATTAGTAGCACGCTTTATTTTGTCTTTACTAAGGTGCATACACAGTAGGATCTTTCTTATTCCTGACAGGAAGAACTAGGGAAGGAGAAATTCAAATAAAAATTGTATCGAGCGTTTTGGGAAGGAAATGGGATCAAGGATCAATAAGGTCTTATTACAACGCCATGCCACACTAATGATTTTTGATTTTGATAGGTTTATTTGACCAGAAGAACAGCAGAACTGCCAACAAGGAAAAGGCCCAGCCATGGTATATTTATATCCTAACTTCCCAGTGTAAGAGGGGCTTGACTCATGACAGAGACCACAGGGTCACCACTTCATCTTTTATAATGAAGTCACCAAAATATTCATTGCAAAGTTTTACAAATTATTCACGAAATAATCTCTACATGTTATCCACCTCTTTGTAATGAATGTTTTTAATATAAAGGCCCATTTAGCTACAATTTTACTCTTTTCTTATGCATGGTGACTTAATGGGCACCTTTTGGGGCACCCTGTAGGATGTCACACTTGCCACTTTTCATTGCTAATCAAGCCATGAGGCTTCATCTTTGTAGTTAAGTGAAATGACACACAACTCGTGGACTGAATTAATGATATACAGCGAAACTCAGAGCCCAACTTCTCTATCTACTTGTGAATGACATCACAGCCTCACTGGCCACCCAGATGTTGCCATACTGTACCATCTCCCCTCCCCTCTGACCGCCCCTCCTCAGCTCTCATCCATAGATTGTCTTGGAGAGAGCTATTCCCATACCAATAGTTTGAGTAATTCTGTAGAAGGTTCACATTCTTAAATGTGTATTGATTTCCATTCTTTAAAAAGTGATATACAAAATAATCACTTAAATGTGTTTACTTTCAAAATGTAACAGCTTCAGAGTCTATGAGTGCTTATTTTAGCAAATTATGTTCCGTGCTGGTTACACAGGTCTCGTGATTCTGCTTTTAATATATTTTAAATTACATTAAGTAATTGCCTTGGGGGGCACACAAGGCTGTTAAAGTCTACAGATTTAGGCAGACTCTAACTCACATAAATAAAACCGAGATGATCAAATGAGACAGTATATTATAAAATGCCTACACATCTGTGTATCTTATCTTAGTGGCCTTCAATTAAGTATCTATCATAATCAGGCTCTGTACTATGTCTGCCTCAATTTTTTCTTCCTCATTTCATCTTCATCATAAAATAAGAATTAGTTGATCAATTTCATTTTACAAATGAGGAAATAGAGACTCAGGATGATCAACTTGCTGATGGGTGTTAATTGGTAAATGATGGACCAGTAATTGTATGTAAGTCTATCTAACTTCATTCCAGCATTCTGTCCACTCCATTCCCACTGCTTCTAGAAAGTGCTCAAAACGGGGTCACACTTGCCAAAGATGAAAAGCCCGTTATTTGCTAACGCTGCTGAGTCTGACAAGTACAGATAACATGGTGCCTTGTGTACATTCCACCCTGTTTAATTTCCTATTTTCTATTTGACTTGTTATCTGAAACATCATTTAAATGTTTAGTAACTACTTAATCATTGAGAAGATACTGGGCTGCTCTCTTGGAGTCTACCAGTATTGACAAATTCTTAGCAAATAGTTAATGGATGCTTAGGATGTGCCAGGTACTGTCTTAGAACCTCTAGGCTACATTAGAAAACAACCTTTTGGGATTGACAGTCTACACAGGAAAGAGTACATTTAATAAGAACAATAATTAACAATAATTATATAGGCGTGGCACCTGTAGCTCAAGAGGCTAGGGTGCCAGCCACATACACTAGAGCTGGCATGTTCAAACCCAGCCTAGGCCTGCCAAACAACAATGACAACTACAACCAAAAAATAGCTGGGTGTTGTGGCAGGCACCTGTAGTCCCAGCTACTTGGGAGGCTGAGACAAGAGGATTGCTTAAGCCCAAGAGTTGGAGATTGCTGTGAGCTGTGATGCCACAGCACTCTACCCAGGGTGACAGCTTGAGACTTTGTCTCCCCCCCAAAAAAAAATTATATAGAATGTTAAAAATTGTTTAAGAAATAGAACAAGGTATGAAAGTTTAATAGCATAGGGGAAGGAGAATGGTAGCAATTTTGTTATTTTTAATAGAATCGTCAAGGAAGACTTTGTGGAAACAAAGACCAATGACTGGGTGGAAATGACCATGGGGTTAATTACCTGACTGCAGCAGACAGACCCTGGCAGGCAGGGAGAAGAACCAGCACAAAGACTTTAAACACAGTGGATTTAAGGCAAAAGAGAATTGCCGACATGGGGTGGGGAATGGCGAATCATGAGAGGTCCTTCTCTTTTCCTCTAACAGGAGTGCTTGAGTGCAGGAATGACGTGTTCTCATCATGCCATGGTTTAATCCCATCACAGGGCTCAGTCTGGCTGCGGGACTGGAAATGGCCTTCAGGAGACCAAAGCAGAAGGGAAGTCTGCAAACTGGGTCGGAGGAGATTACTGTGTTAATCCTCATGAGCCGTGATGATGACTCAATCAAGTGTAGTACAAAGTGGTGAGAACAGTCTGGTTTCTGGACATGAGTTTTTACTTAGAGTCAACAGGACTGCCCTGAAGAAGAGGGAAAAGCTGCAAGGACAAGTGGAGGATTAGACTCAGATCCGAGAAAGCAGCCTTCAGTTGGGCTGTGCGAGTTTGAGACGCTTGTTAGACATCACATCTCATCACTCTCCTGGGTTTGCTGAAGTCCCAGATAACAACTGTGGCACCCCGTCCTTGAACTCAAGTGCTGCAATGACATCCTCAGTAGAGGAGTCCTGGGCACCATGACCCACTGAGACCAGCTGACACCAGGCAGGATGCTATTTGCCATCACTATGACTTGCTGGTCATTAACTGAAGTGTTTACCAACAGTGTGACATAGATACTTCTTCTTTTTGTTGACAAATACTTGTACATTTGAGGTGCAGATTCATTAAGATTGTCTTATCCAGATAATTCTGATAGTAGAATATGGTCACATCAGAGTTATATTTTCTCTGAAATGTTTTCTTTTTGACTGGGAATCATTAAAATTTAGAGATAATTTACACAATTTATAAGGTATAAATTCAAAATTAACATAATAGTGCCTTTTGAAACTCTGGGTGTTTTTCTACACAGCTTGTTTAGCAAAAAAATAAAATAAAACGCAAAGGTGATCTATTTTTGTTTCCTTTTATACTTGATGTAACATTCCTGATGAACTATAATTCTGGGTCAACATCTTGTTCTAATAGCATTTGAAGGTCAACACTAACATGCTTTATAATACTGCCATCAAATAGAGGGCATTTTTCAGACAGCTTTCTAACTTGATGTATTTATGTTAATAGGGAAATGAGGAGGTTAAGTGGGCCATCTAGCAGGTGGTTTAGTAAATAAGGATGATGTTCTGAGAGTAGAAAGTGAGAAAACAAGAATTCATCTTTTTTATTGTTGCTACTGTTGTAATTGCCAATATCTAGAATAATGATGCCTGAAAGAAAAAAAAAAAGAAGATAAAGATTACAGCTAAGAGTCTCTAAGCACCAGGGCAGTTAATGCACTGGATGAGAATATTAGTATTCAAAGAGATCTTGGCAGACGGAGTGACGGGCAGTAACTGACACAAGGACATTTAACCAAGAAGAATTAAGTTCATAATTTAAGAACTGTTACTTGGATGAACACATAATTTTGTGAAAGTATTCCAATATTTCAAAGATAGAAAACATCCTTTATAGTTTATAGAGCAATAGACAGAGAGACTGGACACCTGAGATCTGGTTCCAGATCCTTAGAAAACTGGAGGTGTGAATATTGAGAAGCCTGGTAAAATTTTGGGTATCGAGTTTTTCAAAAGTCCAGACATTTTTAATCCTTTCACCACTGTGGAAGTTGGAATTTGATCAAAAGTTTCTGAGTGAGTTTACTCTGGTGGTAGAGGATTGTGCTGGTCATTATAGGGGATAGGTACCCAATTATAACCCAAGAAGAAGGGAAGAGGGAGGGGGGAGAGGATAGAGGGAGGGTAATTGGTGACACCACACCTACGGTGCATTTTACAAGGGTACAGGTTAAATTTACTAAGTGTAGAATAAAAATGTCTTAACATAATAACTAAGAAAATGCGGTGAAGGCTATGTTAACCAGTTTGATGAAAATATTTCAAATTATATATAAAACCAGTACATTGTACCCCACGATTACATTAATGTACACAGTTATTTAATAAAAAAATTTTAAAAAGAGAAAATGATGTGTGGTTTCTGGCAGATCACACCAGGAGCTTTATTTTCACCACTCTCAAAATCAGGACAGTCCGACCGATGTCTAAGCACTTTCCCTTTCACATGTAACAATTTCTATAGGCTCAGATACTAACACAAAGTCAGTACGAAATGTAGCTCTTCTCTGGGTTTTAATCACCCTATAAAATGCAGGGTAATACTGTATGTGTACAGCCAGTAAGTACATACTGCAGATAACTCGAAAGAGAAGCTTTGATGTATGTGTTTCCCAGAGGTTTCCTTTTCTTTTTTTGTTTTTAAACAGTCTCACTCTGTCCCCTTGGGTAGAGTGCCATGATATCATCATAGCTCACAGCAACCTCAAACTCCTGGGCTCAAGCGATCCTCTTGCCTCAACCTCTCTAGTAGCTGGGACTACAGGCGCCCTCACCACGCCCAGCTAGTTTTTCTATTTTTAGTGGCGACATGGTCTCACTCTTGCTCAGGCTGGTCTTGAACTCCTGAACTCAAGCAATCTACCCATCTGGTCCTCCCAGAGTGCTGGGTTCCAGGCATGAGCCACTGCACTCAGCCTATTTCCTAGATCTTATAAACTTTTCCTGTATATTGTCAGACTTCAACTCCATGAGAAGGTGGATGCAGATTACATTCTTGGAAAACATTGCCCGATATATATTTAATAATTTTTTGAATATTCTATTATATATATAAATAATACATATATCAATATGCAGGCTGTTTTAAAATAAAAATTAAATATTTCCCCAAGGAGAATATTTCATCATTTTTTGTTAGGGTTTAAAAGTGTTCGACTTTCATTCTATTTCAAAAAAAAAAAAAAGAAAGAAAAGAAAAGAAAAGAAAACTAGAGTTTTTAAAATAAATTGTACCTCTCTTTGAGTTCCACATTACAGCTCAACAATATTTTTGGTCAAAAAATAACTCATGTCTGTGCAGTCAAGAGAAAGTTTCTTCAGGGAAGATTTACAAAAATAAAGCTCACAGAGTTCTGTACTGCAGCTGTGTGTGAAAGTAAAGAAAACCAGAAACTCTCAAAATAATTAAAGAAAAGAAAACCAGAATTCCACTTGACTAAAGATGGGGCTGAATAGGCCCCTTCCTGGATATGGCATAAAATCCCTCGGGGTACATGAGAGTATTGTACTTCAGAACCCAAGAAAATTTTATCAGCTCTCTGTTGACAGTGCAAATCCAGAATTAGCCATAGTAAGTAGAAGAATCAATTAATAGCTTTTGGCCTTCTGACTTTCTTAAAACCCTGCCCATACACCACACAGGGGTTGGTGAATTAAACTGAGATATGCAGGAACTTCCCACAAAGAGGCACATTCTCCTGAAATCTGACCTTAAGTTAATCTGCACTCTACTACCCAGGGCCCAGTGTGTTGGCAAGGGGTCTAGTACAGAGATGAAAAGCCTGCAAGACAATGTCTTCACAGTGCTCCAGTATTTCCTTTATTGCACTGGGGGATAAATGTGGGACTGTCATGGTAGATTTTATACAAGGTTAGAGTAGTTCATTCAATGGGGTCTTAAAAATCTACACCTGCATCTTTCTTTTTCCTACTATTAGTTCAGATTAATATGAAGGTACAAACCATTACTGTACCATGTTAGGTAAGGTCCCTGATGTAATTGTGCCTCTCACCCAGGATAAACCTGCATCTTTCTAGACACAATGTTGAGATTGATTCATTCAAGGTGATGTTTCCAGCCTAAATGTTTCCCTGGGGCTAAAAAAAAAGAAAAGACTAGAAAGTGAAAATTAAATGTATTACCCCTATTCTGTATGTGCTAATTCAGCCAGGTAAGGTTAAAGGTCTGTTGTGCATTTCAGTTGTGCCACAGGCAATAGAAAGAAGTTATTCATTTATGAAATAGTAAGTGAAATTATTCAATAGCAAAGCTCTCAGAAACCCTACAACTGCCTGAACACCACAGATCTTTTGGAGATAGCCTCACATCCCCATGTACCAGTTTTCTCTTAGTTCTACAGAACTACTGGGACAGAGAGGCTAGTTTTGCAGATAGCTGTAATCCTATTTTAAGTCCATGGTTGGCTGTACACAAAAATTCCTCTATCCTTTAAGCAACTGCCATGCAGAAGTGGTACCATTCACAGAACCTTTACAGTGGCTTAGTCTCATCATTCAGTCCTCATCTTTCTCTGGTCCTCCTGATGCAGGACGGACAGGTAGCGCCAAGACCTGCCGCCTTAGCCCTGGTGGGGTTGGTACAGCTATAGCTGGCAGTGGAACCAGCAGCTGAAGGGTAGGTAGAGGGGTCCTGGGAGGCTCCAGGAGTGGGAAGGGCGGGACACCTTGGGGAGACACTGGAGCCTTGCTGTCTCCTCCCTGCCCTTCTGACTGGTGAATTTCATGTGAGTTTCTAAGGCCAAGAGTTCAGTGGGCAGCTGGCTGTAACTGACAAAGACCCATCCCTGAAAGTAAACATTGAGTTCCAGCAAAACAACCCCTGCAACTGTATATACCCCTGAGCAGAGAGCCCATGGACAGACTTCAGCAAGGGAACAAGAGAGCTTGTTCCCCACCTGGGTTCTCTCTGCCAGGAGCTTTGTTTTTGCAGTTTTATAATCTTTGTTTCTGTGAATAAATCCTGTCTTACCACTGATCTATGGTCCTTTGATTCATTCTTCAAATCACCAAGACCAAGAACCTGAAACTCTGGTATCACTCTTCTTCCCATCCCACACTGGGAAAATAAAAGCATCACTGTGCACTTTTGTGATAATTGGTATGGAGTGAAACACCTAATGATTCCTTCAGGACAGAAGCTTCATATAGACAGTCCGCTATATGATACTTAGTAAGTTTATGCAACAACCTTATGCAGTACATTTCTTTATTTTAATAAAGTATTTATTGTTTTCCGTGTGTTGAATGTATTATTGTCCCAACCTCACATAAAAATGGACATTAATAAATATTCACTGAACACCCGCGTGGCAATGCTATCATTGACACTCTAGTGTGATATATTAATGAATGTGATTGTTCTATTTAGACACACAATTTCAAGCTTTCCCCCAGGGTCCAGTCTGTAGGCAGGCTGTCATTGTTTTGGAATATATGTCTTCTACTTTTACTACAGAAGCATATTATTGGCTTTTGCTTAAGGTATGCATCTCCCTACGAGTAAAACTATGTTGTCACATTGTAAAACTTCAAACATCCACCAAAAGTACCTGTAATATTTTACTCAGTATGTCTGAATATTCTTTTGATGTGAATGTGTTTTGTTTTCTGTGATGTCTCTTCATTTTAAATTTTTAATCTCCTTACAAGCCTATATTTTCTCCTTTTAGCATTTTCCCTTGTGTTTACAATGTATTCTTGATTCACTTTTCCAATGTGTGTCATCAGTCTTCTGAACTGCATTTACTCATGCGTCCCAGAGCCTCCCAACCCTGAGGATCCCAAAACAATCCCTAGCAATGAAGGGCAAGTTCAGTTCTTGAGTGATACTAAGTTTACAAGAGAAATTGATGTCTTAAGAACCGAGGGGTAATAGTACCTTTATTCTGTTCAGCCACCATCATTTCTTCTAGAATACAGATCTTAAATAAACAGCAAGAAATAAATAATCCATTCAAAATTTGCTGAGTCTGTCACACACACAATCATACCTGTAAGTCTTATTTCAACAGTCACTTCCCAACATGGCTCTCTTCTTCCCCAGACAGAGAGCAGTTGCCTCTCACTGCTCCTGTAACACTGGCAGATATTACCACCTGCATGACTTCTGGAATTGCAATTGTGCATTTATAGACCTTTCTCCCTCCCAGTTTTTTATGGGCAGGAATGTGTCTCCTGTATCTCACATACTGACTGCTAGAAAGTCTGTATTGCCTAAGTCATTAAACCAAATAATCTTAGACTTTTCACCTGTGAAGATATGTAGTCTTCTGTAGGAGGTACTTAAACATAATTCTGTTCCAAATTAATATTACATGTGACTTGAACCAGGAGCCTAATGTGTCAAGAGCACACGGTCCTTGGAATAATCTGTTGTTTTAAGCTGTTGTTTAAAAAGTGTACATGATACACAGTCTTGCCCAATTACGGAGGATGTGTGACCCTGCCTTAAATCCAAGTGGAAGCACACTCTATGGGTTTCAGCAGTCTTTTAAGGATTTGAAAACCCTTCTTTTGCTTCATACTTAAGAACCACAGCAAAGGCCGCAGCAGTTGGGGTGTCTATCTGGTCTGTGGTTCCCTCATATTACCCGATGCAGGCCTTAATGTCACTCCTTTGAGCATCCAGCTGATCTTTACTCATAGACTATATCAAATATATCACTTGTTTTTCTCTAGATTTTCTCTTTTCCCAAGAAGGATATTTTTTATTGTTGTTTCCTACAAAGTAGACCATTGCCTACATCATATAGTGCAGACATTCCATTCAATAACTTATAATAAAACTCTAGGCCCCATTGCTTCAAATTCTGGATCTCAGTGCATCAAGAGATCCTTCTGAGATAGCTCTCTAAACTGAGTAGCTCTCGCAATGAACAACTCACTTTCAAGATGTTGTTTTTAAGATGGGTGATCAGGCTTAGGGAAGACAAAATCAGATGCTGATTTTTTTCCTTTTACTTTGTATTCTGGCTTCCCTAACTCCAGAGATCATGGCTTGCTCTCTCTGACTTAGGAAAATGATTGTCAGAGAGAGTGTGAATAAACAAAAACTCTTTAAAAACAGTTGAATTTTTCACCTTGACATAATAATAAGTCCCAGTAAATGAGTCTCTTTTATGCCAAATCAGCACTTATTTGCCTCCAATATCAGTCACAAGTGGACCTCACTGTGGCCATGCCAGTTGGAAATTGAGACTCTATCTTTCAGAGGTTCCATGGCCAACCAAGCAGAGAATAAATGGCAATAAATCTAGCTGATGTGCAAAGATCTCTGCTGTAAAGCATGCTCTGATGGTTTGCAATGTACTTTCTCATGTTAAACTGCTTGTAGGAAGAATAGTATTCAGATTATTTTTACATCGATAGGAAAAACACAAAAAGTTATCCCTTTCCTCCAGTATATTTCAATTCAATTGAGATAATGGAGTACTGATAAAATAAAGAAAAAAATACTGCATGAAGCAACATATCAACAAATGTAAAGAGCTTGTATGTTTAAATAAAGTATATTTTTATTAGTCATTCACATGATCAAACCTTAGAAATGCTTTCAAATTAGAGGATATAGCCACACTATTATCAAATTAAACTTTGTGAAAGATATCATGCTGATTCAAGACAAACAGGCCCCAGCCAGCTCAGCCTTGCGCACCTGGTAGAAAAACCAGCATCCTGGAGGGTAGGTGGGGGGGGGAGCCATAGGAGGCTCCAGTAGCTGGAGGGTCCAGACAACTGCTGGGGAGACACCAGCACTTTAGGTCTCCCTCCCCTTGCAGGTCTGGCTGCACCAGGAACCCCACCTTTCCTAGGCCTGGTTAATTTCATGTAAGTTTCCTAGGCCTGGGAATGAAGAGATTGTAGACATTCATTAACTGAGTTGGGGGTCCATACTGCTAAATGTAACAACTGAGTTCCAGCTAAATGACCCATGTGACTATATATACCCCTGGATAAAGGTAGGGGGAGAGAGAGAGAATGAGAAAGTCTGTTCCCTGACCTGAGTTCTCTCTGCCAGGAGCTTTGGTGTTTTTGTATTCTTTTCTTTTCTATAAAAAAAATCCTGTCTTACCACTGATCTTACCACTGATCTGTGGTCTGTGGATTCATTTTTCGAAACACAGAGACGAAGAACCCTTGAAGACAAAAGTCTGGTATCAATGCCATGCTACAGACCACTATAATGAAAATAATTTAAAACAATTTTCAATACTAAAAATGTTACTTCAATTTCAAATATTAGAATTTGATGAATTTTAATATTTCATGTTTTAGAAACATGAATTCTTGGGAATTCATTAAACAAAAAACATCTTCTTTTCTCCACATCCACACCAGCATCTCTGGATTTGGAATTTTGTGTTGTATGCTAATCTTACTGGAGTTAGATGATATCTCAAAGTAGTTTTGATTTGCATTTCTCTGACGATTAAGGATGGTGAGCATTTTTTCATATGTCTGTAAGCCATGTGCCTGTCTTCTTCAGAGAAGTTTCTCTCCAAGTCCCTTGCCCACCCTGAGATGGGATCACTTGTTCTTATATGCCAATACATTTGAGTTGTCTGTGGATTCTGGTTATTAAACCTTTGTCAGAGACATAACCTGCAAATATCTTCTCCCATTCTGAGGGCTGTCTGCTTGCTTTACTTACTGTGTTCTTGGCTGTACAGAAGCTTTTTGTTTGATCAGGTTCAGTAGGGTATTTTTGGTGTTGCTTCAATTGCCCAGGGGTCCTCCTCATAAAATATTTGCCCAGGCAAATTTCTTCTAGTTTTCCCTGCACTTTCTTCTAGTAATTTTATAGTTTCACGTCTTAAGTTTAAATCTTTAATCCAATGAGAGTCCGTATTAATGGTGAGAAGTGTGGGTCCAGTTTCAGTCTTCTACAGGTTGCCAACCAGTTCACCCAGAACCATTTGTTAATGAGGGAATTTTTTTCCCCACTGAGTGTTTTTAATTGGCTTTGATTAAATAACAGTAAATAGCTGGGTTCATCTCGGTTCGCTATCCTGTTCCATACATCTAGCTCTCTGTTTTTGTGCCAGTACTATGCTGTTTTGATCACTATCAATTTATAGTATTGTTTGAGGTCTGGTGATTCCTCCTGATTTGTTTTTATTTCTGAGTAATGTCTTGGCTATTCAAGGTTTTTTCTGATTTCGTATAAAATCAAGTATTTTTTCTAAATCTTTAAAGTATGACAGTGGAGCTTTAAATAGGGATTACATTAAAATTGTATTTGGGTAGTATGGACATTTTAACAATGTTGATTCTTCCCAGCCATGAGCATGATATGCTTTTCCATTTGTTAACATCTTCAGCTATTTCTTTCCTTAGAGTTTCATAGTTCTCTTTATAGAGATCTTTCATGTCCTTTGTTAGGTAAACCCCCAAATATTTCATCACCTTTGGCATTACGGAATGGAAGAGTGTCCTTGACTCAGCTTGACTATTGTTGGTATATATGAAGGCTATAGATTTATGAGTATTGATTTTGTGACCTGAGATGATGCTGTGAAAAAGGGAATACTTCTACACTGTTGGTGGGAATGAAACTAATACGTTCCTTTTGGAAAGATGTTTGGAGAACACTTAGAGATCCAGAAATAGACCTGCCATTTGATCCTACAATTCCTCTACTAGGTATATATCCAGAAGACCAAAAATCACACTATAACAAAGATACATGTACCTGAATGTTTATTGCAGCCCAATTCATAATTGCTAAGTCATGAAAGAAGCCCAAGCGCCCACCCACCTATGAATGGATCAATAAATTGCGGTATATGTATATCATGGAATATCATGCAGCCTTAAATAAAGATGGAGACTTTACCTGTTTCATGTTTACATGGATGGACCTGGAACATATTCTCCTTAGCAAAGTATCTCAAGAATGGAAGAAAAAGTATCCAATGTACTCAGCCTTACTATGAAACCAATAGTAGCCCAAGAAGAAGAGAAAAGGGGAGAGGGAGGGGAGGGAGGAGGATTGGTGGAGGGAGAGTAATTGGTGGGACCACACCTATGGTGCATCTTACAAGGGTACAAGTGAAATTTACTAGGTGTAGAATATAAATGTCTTAACACAATAACTAAGAAAATGTCGTGAAGGTTACGTTGACCAGTTTGATGAAAGCATTTCAAATTGTATGTAAAACCAGCACATTGTACCCCATGATTACATTAATGTACACAGCTATGATTTGATTAAAAAAAAAAAAAACTTCTAATAACCTCCAAGGAAATATTACAGTGTCCTACAGGAAAGAGAAAGCACTTGGGCAAAGCATCAAAAGAGACAGAACTACAGCAGTAAAAATGACTGTCCAGCAACCTCAGAGAGCTCAGTTCCAGGCCTAATTCTGGCATTTGCCTGAAAACCCTGTTGTTTTGCCTGAATCCCAACTTCTTTGGCATCTAGGAAATGAGAAAATAAGAAAAAATGATCTCAAAGAAATTTTTCATTTCTGGCTGGATGTGCTAGCTCATATAATCCTAGAGCTCTGGGAGGATCCCTTGAGCTTAGGAGCTAGAGACAGCCTGAGCAAGAGTAAGACCCCATCTCTACTGAAAATAGAAAAACTAGCTGGACATGGTGGTGGGTAACCTGTAGTCCCAGCTTCTTGGGAGACTGAGGCATGAAGACTGCTTGAGCCCCGGAGTTTGAGGCTGCAGTGACCTAAGATGACCCCATGACACCCTACCCAGGGTGACAGAGTGAGACTGTCTCACACACAAAAAAAATCTTCCATTCTCAGAAGCATAATCATAGCACTCCAAAAATTACTTCACAGCAATATTTAAGTAGGAGGCTTGTTATTGATCAGAAAAGTCCAACTTTTAGTGCAGTTTTTAAAATTAAGTAATGAGCTTCTCTGCCAATTAAAAGTCAGAACCTGCATTTGGGGATGCATTAACTCTCTAATCCTCTGAGAATACTGTGATCTCTGCCTTTCCAATATGCTTCATTTACTGAGGTAAAGGGCATATATCATGGATACTGCATGACTGAGTGGAAACAGGGTATTCCTCATTTATGTTTTATTTCATTGTTTAAAATTTACAATGCCTTTCAAGAAACAAGTCAATCTTCATTTTAATTTGTTTTCCAAATTTAGCAATGAAGAAGATAAAAAGATTTTTTTCTTTTTTTCCTAAGAAAAATTTGAGAAATAGCGACAGCTAGCTAGAGTTTAATGACAAACTTGCCTTTCAAATGTGTATACCATCTGGCAGATTCTGTGGACACATCAAATCTGTATTTGAAATGAAGCTATGTAAAAAGAAGACTGATACGATCAAGTGAAATGATATAGCATCGGTTCCCATGCCCTGGATATTTCTTAAAGAAATGATTGTTTAAGAAATAGTTCCTTTTGGGTTATTTCTCAAATTCAGACTCTGTCTTCATATACAGTCAAAGCCAAACCCTTCTGCTTTGAGAAGTAGCACAGAATGGTAGTTGTACACTCAGAGTGGAGTCAAGCAGACTCAGGGGACACTGGTCCCTCACTGAGTCTGTGTGGGCAGTTACTTAACACCCACAGGCTACGATGCTATCATTTATCACAAGAGGAAAGTGGGAGGACCTACATATTGGCTTCTGTTGTGGATGATAAGAACTATCTTTTAAAAACATTAAGCATAGTAATTGGCAAGTAATAAGTGCTCAAAACATACTAGTTTTACTTGTTTTTTTGTTTGTTTGTTTTCTTTTTGTTTGTTTATTTCTTGAGACAGAGTCTTACTCCTTCACCATGGATAGACTGTGGTGCCATGATGCTGTGGCATTAGAGCTCACAGCAACCTCAGACTGTTAGGCTCGAGAAATTCTCTTGCCTTAGTCTCTGGAAGAGCTGGGCCTACAGGTGTCTACCACCACACCTGCCTAGATTCATTTTAATATTTTTTTTAGTAGAGACAGTGTAACTCTTGCTCAGGCTAGTCTCAAACTCCTGAGCTCAACCACCTTGGGCCTCCCAAAGTGCTGGGATTACAGGTGTGAGCCACCACATCCAGCCAACAAAACATGTTCGGTTTTGCTTAGTTTTTTAATCTTTTTTTTTTGCAGTTTTTGGCTGCGGCTGGGTTTGAACCCACCAACTTGGGTATATGGGGTCGGCACCCTACTCCCTTGAGCCACAGGCACCGCCTGTTTTTTTAATCTTCAAAAAAAAAAATCTGTAAAGCATAGCTGACACTTGTAAAAGCCAGCAAAATAATAATAATAATGATAATAAAAATGACCAATAGTTACCTAAATTATAGCACTTTTTTTCCTTCCACCATATTACCCAGAATGGGTTTGGCCTTCCTTTTTATGATAATTAGGCAGTTTCCAAAACCAGCGGAGCAGCCTCCTGAGGCAGCGTGTCTGCCCTGCCGTGGGCCCTGTGGGGCACAGTGGGCAGGGCCTGGTTCCAACAAGCCCTCTGCATCTTCTCCAGGCACAGCTGCGCTCTGCCACTGTGCACTGATCCCAACCCTCACTTCCCCACCGTGAAAATCCTCCTGCTCTCGTCCCTTACAAGGACACGGGCAGGATGCGAATCCCCTTACCTTGTGATGAAGAAACAACTCTGAGAACCCGGCCTGTGAACCTTTCTTCCTACTGTCCTGAATTGCTTTCTGTTTCCTCAATTCTTTCTCTCTATGCTCATTATTATCCAAGCAACACATCTTCCTCCAAATATCCTCTTTTTTATCTAACTTTTCAAATGTAATTTAGAAAGTATTTATTGAGTGCATAAAAAAATAAAGCTTTGCTTCCCTTTTCAATAGGCTTAGTGTGAAAATAAGAAAAAAATGCACAGACATGAAACAAACAGTGTTACTACCCCAACTTCCTCTGTGATTCTGCCGCAGAGTCAGTTCCAGGGTCCACCTTGGAATCTTCAGGTGAAGCATTAGTTCCTTGCTAATGGAACAGCCAGTAGCCACAGGTGGCTACTTAAGTTCTCATTAATTAAAATGGAATAAAACTAGCTATTCTGTTCTTCAATCACACTGGCTGCATTTCAAGTGCTTAATAGTCATACTTAGCAAGTGGCAACCATCCTGGAAATTGCAAGAGAATATCCCTATTATCACAGAAAGTTTATTAGGTCACGCTGATCTAGGAAACTGGATGCCTCCTGCCCTGTTTTGCATCCATGGAATGTTTGATTTATTCATTTTCCTTATGCAAACTCCTTTTAACTTTTTCTGAAATAAACCAGTATACAAACAAATGAAGTGATAGCCTGAGCTATGGATGACTGATCGAAGGCAATATAAATGTATGGGATATTTTAGTCAAGGATTTGATTAGGTAAATTGTGAGTCACCTAAAAAAGGGGTTTGGAGTTTCACTTACATCTGAAAAAAAAAGATTTTGTATAAAAATTATCAGCTTTGGAAATGATTCACAAGATAGTACATACCAGTTGTATGTGTGTTTGTATGGGAGAGAGAAAGAATATGTTTTCTTATTTTTTGCGCCAGAACTTTTTATTGAAAAGGATCTAACACATGCTTGCTTAAACACAAAGCAATAATAACACCACCAAAACTAAATTACCCTCTCAGTAGACTAATTTGATATGAATAATGATCCTACAACTCAATACAAATCAAAAATTAGCAAAGGGTAGTAATGGAGTGGGGAAAGAGCCAATTAGGTATTTTAGAATTGTTCAAGATACGAGTGCAATTATCTATTTTAAAAATTAAAAACAAACCCAGAAGCTCTGCGTTAATCCATCCTGAACTTCCTACAAATGCTGTGAACTTCACTGATCTTTATATATGATGCAATCTGTGATATGAAAAGTGTCCATGCATATGCCACTTAAATTTCTGCCCTTGTGGCAACATATACCACCACAAAGTACAGGAATGGCACCTTCGATGTGATTAGGGCTCACTGGTCACTCTTCAGATTCTGGCTCGGGCTTGGTACTTATTTAATACATGAACTAGTATACAAGTTGTATTTAACTTAGGCAAGCTTGGAGCCCCAGGTCTCAGGGAGGTATCTTTTGGGGGGAAGGAGTACTCTTATTTTACTTTGCTTTACTTCAAAAAATGAACAAAAAGGGGCCTCAGCCAGAGTTTGAGTTGCTGTGAGCTATGGCAACACAGTACTCTACACAGGGTGAGAGAGTGTGACTCTGTCTCAAAAAAAAAATAAAAATAAAAACAAACACAAACAAACCAAACAATGAACAAAAATGGCAGAGCAGAACTGCTGGCTGAGATTTCTTTGTAAAAAGCCAACACTGTAAGACCCACTATTACAACATGATGCGGTGAAGTATCATTTATTTTATTAACACCGAGAAAAAAAAAGTTCTTATACTTCTAAGAAATAACTGGTTATCCCGCAGTTGTGGTAATAAATGATTATTAAAACTTTAAAAAAATTGAATTGTTTAATGACAACTTCAGCTCCCATGTTGGTCTGAAACTGAGTGGGCCATAAGCCATAGCATTCCCATACTTAGACCAGTGAGAAATTCTGCCTTTTGTGTCAGATAGTGAGTGACTAGTACAAAAGCCTCTATGCCCAGAAATTTGAAAACAAGGGAGAAAGTGGACCAATCCCTGGAATCACTCTGCCTCCCTCTAATCAATCAGGAAGAAATAGCATTCCTGAATAGACCAATATCAAGCTTGGAAATTGCAACAACAGTAAAAAAGCTTCCAACAAAAACAAAAGTTCTAAACCAGATGGTTTCCCACCTAAATTGTACTAAATATTCAAAGAAGATTTCACACCTATACTGCAGACCCTATTCCCAAACCTTGAAAAGGAAGGAACTCTCCCTACAAAGCAAATACCACCCTGATACCAAAACCAGGAAAAGACACAGAAAAAAAAGAAAACCACAGACCCATATCATTTTTTTGTTCTGTTTTTTGTATGTTTGTTCATGTGTTTTTGAGACAGAGTCTCACTTCATTGCCCTTGGTAGAGTACACTGGCATCATAGCTCTTAGCAACCTCAAACTCTTGGGCTCAAGAGAGTCTCTTGCCTCAGCCTCCTGAGTGGCTGGGACCACAGTGTCCCACCACAGCCCTCCACACCCCAGCCCCCATTCCCTGGCTATTTTTAGAGGCGGGGCCTTGCACTGGCTCAGGCTGGTCTTGAACCTGTGAGCTCAGGCAGTCTGCCCACCTTGGTCTCCCCCAGACCCATATTCTTAATGAACATCTACCCAAAAATACTCAAACTCACAAGTCTCTGGACCTAATTTTCTTCTCTAGTGTGGTAGTCAATGGATTAAATAGCCAGAATTGAAAAAAACACAATTTAAAAATAGTCTTTTGCTGAATGCTCAACACTCCGTTCAGGTAGCGTTCACCCTCAAAAAAGTATTCTCAAAATACCTGTACAGCTGTTCTTGCATCCCATGGCCTTTAAACACTGCAGAACTCCGTCAGTTGATTAAATAGTGTTTAGGGTTCTTAATTCATTGTTTGGAAGCCTCTGTACTCAGCAGACTTTCTCTGAGTTCTTCCTTGTCTTCCCAGGGTCAGGAATCTTTTTTCCTGGATTGTCTCAGTATGAAAATCAGGTGACTTAAACTATTACAGCTGCTTCAACTTTTACCCTTCACTAATTACTGCCAGATGCAATCTATTTAAACCCACCAGGTGTCTCCCCTCCGGTCAGAGTACCTCATAGAATCCTTGCTACGGATAAAATATGGAAAAACAGAATGCCAAATATGTAATGAACCCTTCACGGCAAAGTCGACAGGCACACTTAGAAAGAAAAAAAAAAACTCATAGTTGACTGTGTAGGCAGAGATGTACAAGATTATTCGGTCATTCTATTGCTCACAAGCATATTTATTCCTACAAAGTTTCTTAATCTAACTGAAAATGTTATTTACTTATCATGCTAAATATAACCATAAAGTTAAAAACTACCCTGTGGGATTTTTCAAATAAACATACTATTTTACTTTTACTTTCTCAAGGCTATGCACATGACAATTAATATATGCAATGCGATGAAATAGAATAATCCTTTAAAAATAAGTTTATTGCTTTTAAAATGGCATAAGATGATATTTTGATGCAGTAGCCTGAAACCAAAATAAATTTTTTCTAAAAAAACTATCCCAATGTCATCTAATAGTCTATGAAGCATTGCATGAAAACAAGACATTCTTGCCACTAAATCATTTGCACATATTGGATAATTTATATACTTAGAGAGTGTTTGGAACATTTACAATTTTTCAGTCTCTTCAATTTCAGAAAATAATTTTAATTTTTTAAAATTTCAAATTAACATGAGGATATCGAGGATTAGGTTACACTGTTTGTGTTTGTTAGGTAAAGTCCAAGCTGTAGATGAGCCTCCTCTGAGCAGGTGAACCCTGTACCCTTCTGCTGTGTGCAGTATGTGAGCACCCCCCCACCCTCCCTCCCCTCCAGATGAATGTAATTGTTTTTCCCTCTCATGTGGGCACACGGCTGTTCATCTACTGGTCTCATATTAGTTTTGAGTACATTAGATGCTTGATTTTCCATTCTTCTGATACTTTACTAAGGAGAATGTTCTTCAACTCATCCAGGTTAACACAAAAGATGCAAAGTCTTCATTTTTTTTTTTAATGGCTGAATAGGATTCCATGGTGTACATATACCACAGTTTATTAATCCATTCATGGGTTGATTCCATATCTTGGCAATTGAACTGCAATTAACATTAAATGCAAATGTCCTTATGGTAAAATGTTTTCTTTTTTTTTTTTTATTTCTGGGTAGATACCTAATAATGGGATTGCAAGATAAAATAGAAGGACTACTTCTAGCTCTTCAAGAATTCTCTATCCTTCTTTCCAAAGAAGCTGTATTAGTTTGCAATCCCACTAACAATGTCAAAGTGTTTCCTTCTCTCCACACCCACACCAGCATCTGCAGCTTGGGACTCTGTAATGTGGGTCATGCTCACTGGGGTGAATTGTTTTGTATTCTGACTCTAAAATGTCTCCAATTTGTTATGTGCACATATGGTCTTATTAGTTTAAGCAATACATATAGTAATACATATATAATATATATATAATCTTTATGTGACCTAATAGCTTATTCTGCAAATTTTAATAAACAGAAGAGAGACTCTAATTTGAGACTATTGCATTTAAAGAAATCTCTGGAATTGCTAATTCAATTTATCTAATATATAAATCTGTTTGGTTCCTAAGCAAGGTCATGAAAAGAATTATCTCCTATTTTAAGACATCAGTGACTCTGCACAATCTTAAGTTTTATCTTCTTTATTTCATTGTTTCATGTGTAAAGCATTATTTCTTAAATGTTTAATATTTTACATTAAACCTTCTGTGTTAAAATGTTTATGTATAATAATTACTGTTCCATAAGCTTCATTGCTTAATAGTGTATAGCTAAAACAACCATCAGACTGGGATGCTTAGACTCTGATGAAATTACCACCTCTAATGCGATCTCTAACTTGATATAATTATTACGTGTGGTGACAACATACTACCAGAGTCAATACATTTACATTTTCTTTTAACACTAATTTATGGTACATTTAATTCTGCTTTTTATAAAAATGTTTGATTTACTCTTTAACATAAAATATTGTATCTATGTATATAAATAATGGTGAAATTCACAGCACACTATTACCATAATACATGTGTGTATGGAAACTAGCTTTTATCCTGTTGGTGATTTTGGTGATTTTTTTCAAAGTAATGAATTGTTTTCCAAATTTAAGAATAAGTAAGTTATTTTAAAACAATTTAATGATTATAATTAAATTTCATTAGCTGAAACAAAATAGTTTAATGATTTGTGAGTAAAAATAGAGCACAAATAGAAAAATTATTGTGTCATTTATAATTCAAACATTAAACAAGAATCTTCTATTTTTGAATGACTGCATTTTTGTGTTACGATGATATAAAAAGTTAAAAATTCTGAATACCTACAACATTTCTTCATTTTATTATTAATGAGATTCTATAACAATATTTTCTTGGAATTATCTGTAACTATCCATACATTAACATTTACATAAAGAAGAGTTTTATAATTAGTAATCTGCTGCTCTCACGTTCCTTACCATTTCACTGTCTATGAGTGGTTTCAACTTAAAATTTTTAGTCTACACCATTATCCCTTTATTGGAATATCTTAGGATAAAATCTCAAAGGCTCAATTTTGAAAGACTGTATTGCACTACGAAAAACTCCAAACATTTTCCTGTATTAGATATCACTACTTCTCAAATAAAAAGTCTATATATTCCAAAATAAACAACCAAATGAGGAATATATGAACTTTGTTTTTCTATTCCTAAAGATTTTTAATGATCAGGCTAGGTTGTGCTTTTGACATTTCTTCTCTGGATTTGCTAACATCCACTTCAAGGCTGCAATAACTAGATTAAAGTAATAACACACCAAGTGTAGCTCCAGGCTACAGTTTTAGCTGACACAAATCATCTCTTACTGGATACACTTTATAGTCTCTAACACAAGATGACTTTGCTAGAAAGTTAGTGCTCGCCAAGCTGGGGTTACGTTTATACGCTGCCATAAATCTGCAGCTGGGCACCACAAGTTTTTGAGAGTTTGCAATGAAATAGGGATGATGTACTTAAAATATCTTCATTACATCTCTAAATTACATCAACTTTGATCAGTGCACTCTGGGATAAATGCTAGCTAACCTCATTGCCTATTGGTTCCTGAGAGTTTTTGGCTGAAGGCTAACTTAGCTTCATGTGTTCATTTAAAATGGCACATTTGTCTTCAACTGGAAAAAATTAAGCTAGTAGTTTAAATGCAAAAATAAGAAACATTTAGCATATCTGGCTGGGTTATAATAGGTTATAACAAAATATTCTCCTATTATAAAACTGTCTATCCTAACTTTATAATAAAACATATTTTATATAAAAAATTGATGTTTGATTTTTACTGAGCTGCTTTTGAAAATGTTCACTTATAACTATATTGGACAAACAGATCTGAATCAATTGCCTATCTAAACATCTTTAGAAAATTCAGAAAATGAGTAATGTATGAGAGATTATTTATAATTTAAACAGTAAGGTTGAGTCTAGGAAAAACTCTAAAGTAAGATATATTTTGAGGAGTGTCAAGTCCTAAGAGAGATTTTGCTATAGGTATTTCTACTTTATGAAACCTATTCCTTCAGTTATTAAAAAGAAGAAAACATAAGTTACCAAAGAATCATAATTAACGGATAAGATGCTACTGATAACACAGGATGTTTGATTTTTCTAGAGAACATAAGGTTAGCTCTGCAGAACTATAGCAGTAAACAGTTTTGTGAGAACCTTCCAGTTATGGAATTGTTCTGCTCTCTATACTTGAACTTACGAGCTGTTTGACATGTAGAAGAATTATGTTTATCTGATGATAAACCAGTTTTTGCAGATTAAAATATGTTAGAACGTGATAGTGACACATGTATTTCACTTTCTTAAATCACTTTGAGCCAGAAAAACCAAACAGCTGGTATTCTGAATTACCATAATCTCTGGAGAAGTAAACAGTGTATGTTTACACAAACAAAACAATGAAAAGACACATATATACATATTATCGGTTTGATAGTTAGCCAGTTCCTAAGAATTTGTAAAGTTATAGAATAGTGATGTGCTTTCTTTCTCTTAGGAGACAATATGCAATTTCTCATAAGGAACCATAACTTCAAAGGCCGATGGTCCATATGTTTGCGGGGGGGGGGGGTCACTTCTAGCATTTATTTACATCATCTGAATCCTCGGAGTAATACATGCAAATTAAGCATAAATTATTTTTACACGAGCATTGTTACATGAAATAATAACTTTTATAAAATATCATTAAACAATCCTAGAAACTATTCCATGAAGGAAACAGCTTTCCTTTAAATTTGTTTTTTATGACAGGCAATGATGATGCTGATTAACAGATGTAATAATTCCCAGACAGGATTTTGATAATTATGAAAAATAATTGAATTATAAAAGAAATACTAAGCATTTAAGTCTAGGAAAGTTTTTCCTGAGTTTCTGTCTACTGTTCCCAAAATTATGTGGATATAGGCTAATTCTAAAACACGATGCTAATATAAAAAGCCCACAGGTAACAACACTGCCTGGATGTCACGTTACCTACCTGGACAAACAGCCTAACATTTGGGTAGGGATTCATGTTTTCCTTTAGAGGATTAGACAACATTAGGCTTTATTTCATGGAGAAATAAAGTGGAATAGTTTTCTAGTCTGTTTATAAGTAGAATAAGAAAGGTCATGTTTAAGAACAGCCCCTCTCTTAATACACATAATCAAGAGGAAAGACTAACTCAGTAGAGGGGTGTCTTTTGTTACTTTGAGAAACAGGACACAAGCTAGAAAAGTTGAAAACAGGGCACCTGTCCTCAGGATCTTTGGAGATGCTTGATGTTTTCCTCTGTGTGTGTGTGTGTGTGTGTGTTTATTCATGTAGTGTATACATACGTCCACACAGTGTGTATGACTGATGTCTGGCTTCTGTCTGTGTAGTGTTGTGTTGTGTATAGTTGGTGAGATTTCAGTTCCATTTTTCTTTGAAGACAGAATTTTTCCTCTGGTTTGGCTTTCCTCTGCATTTCTTCAAGATAGATTAAAGACCCAGAATAAAGTACAATGTACAAAATAATGTAAAAAATTACTGCAGTTTTTAGAGCAAAGAGATACCAGCTGTGAGGCAAACGTTTCCCTTGAAATCATCTCTTTTCCTGTTAGTAGGTCCCATGTTTCTCCCACTGTGTTTAGTGCCCTTAATTCACTTTTAATACCTCACTTAAAATAAAATGACTTCTTATCTTCACCTCCTCTACATCAACCTTTCCTCACTCCTGCCAGTTCTGCCACTTGTATCGCATTGCACTTTCTTATCTATTTTCCTAAGAATTTTCTACTCATTAAGGATTTCCCCTTTTCAAATAAATCTTCTATATCTACATTTATGTGTAAATGTAATCCATTATTACATTCACTGACGACTGGAAACCTATGATGGCATTAAAAAGATAACTAAGAAAGTCACGGTCAAACCTCTTGTTCTCTAATTATTTATTGTCAATATCATTTACTTATGTATGAAAAATGTGACTAAACATTGAAGTTTGTAATATTCACTTTAAGTTTGCTAGAATAACTTGTGTATATGTTGTTACAGTTTTAGAAAGATTGTTTTGGCATTATTCTGAGTCATTGATATACTGTGATTATGAGATGGCGCTTTCAGTTAGCAGACAGCTGATTTTACAAGTTTCTTTTTTACAAGTGATTTATTACTGAATTATGACTGTGTTAGTGACAAGATTGAATATTTATTTTTTCTTTTTATTCCCTTTAAACTCTTTGTTTAAAAAAATCTGCATAGCAAGTAAATCCTAAATGACCAATGTTCACAGATTTTTAAGCAGTAGTAGAGAATGTGAGGATTTCAGGGCTGCCTTCGTGGCTTACTACGTAGACCCAGAAGCAAACAATGCAGAATAAATAAAAAGAAAAGCAACAGCATTCCACACCAGGCATAAGAGCAATGCACCCCTAACACCCCTAAATTACATTTCAAGTCTTATCTGGTTGCCTTATTTCACAATATACTTAAAAATAATTTCAATCTTTCCAAATAGATGCAGATTCAATGATACTTTTAATGGTTTTAAAAATACCACATTAAAAATCACCTACCCTTCTGCAGTCTTGAGGACTGTTTCTTTCCCATTTCCTCTGTTAAACTAAATTCGATCTTGCCTAAAGGTGCAAGTACACTTATATGTGCAGGGACTTCAATAACTCATATTTTTGACATCCAGACATTATATGACCCACTGAATATTCTTAATTAGTTGGGGAAGGAAGCATCTGTATGGATTCACAAATTATTTTAAACATGCTTTTAAATATTTTAAATTAGAGCTTCCAATTAAAATTGTACATGTCACATTGTCTCATTTAATTCCACTGTTCTTTTTAGGAAGCACAGCCTCAGCTGAAGGAGCCTCATTGATGTGAGCTGAGCTCAATTAGTTTCTGATGTTCTGCCAAATTGCCTCATTACCTGTCATACGAACACCAATGACACTTTTAAAGTTGAGCTCTTTGCATCCATATTATTCTCTTCAGAACAAAAATAATTATTCTCATTAGAGTAGTAAAAATAAACATTTTGCTAATAAACAGTAGACTGATACATCTGCAATATAAATAAGAGAGAAAGGCAATGGTGAGATGCAGATTGAGTGTGTGCTCACAGGTATACACACGTGCACACACATGTACGAGAGATTTTTAATTTATATAAAGTGTGGGTCCTTCACACAATCCTTAGATGTTCGTTAATAAGATTGCTTTGTCTACTGGGGTTTCCATATTGCTTACAATGTTTGGATGATAAGAGAAACTAGTTTTCTATGCTGTGTATATTTGAATTTAAAATGTACTTCACCCTAGGATCATAAAACCTACAGCTGAAGCATTTCTCCTTGCCCAGAGGGCTTAGAATGGCTTAAAATACATTTATATCCCATTCTATAAGAGGAAGTATTAACAACTACTTCAAAGAATCTTTATTTGTAAATCCTTCATTAATGCTGTTTACCACTTATCCAAATATTGACCCACAAGTAAAGATTTATGTGGTTTTAACCCTTGCGTCTTTAGTCACCCCAATGACTTTTCTTTCTCTTTTACCCTTTATTCATTGCCTTTTGCACAGAGAAACAGAAGGACAGAAGGTTAGAATCTAATTAAGAGATAATGTTTCTTCAAAGTTGGTCTATACAGATGACATGTATTGGAGCAGAGAACAATTTTTTTTTCCCTGAATGGCTGGTGTAAGATCATTAATAGAGAAAAAGCTTGCATTCCATTAACTGCCTCGTGATACTGTAAAACACTCTAGTTATAAAACTTTCTGCACGCCAGTGGCCTCCAACCCCAGCTGGACACTGTAATCACCTGGAGGGTTTTTTAAAAATACCCCTTCCTGGGCTCCACTGCATACCAATTAAATCAGAATCTTGGGGCTAGAGCTAGAGGCACGGGTGTTTTGTAAAACCTCCCCAACGAATTATTTACACAGCCAGGGTTCAGACCCGCTGTTCTAAGAACTTCTACCTCGTAGATAAGAAATAATCATGGCCACCAGGTGTAAGCTCATGACTTTCTCTGGGCCGTAAATTTACTCTTTGTTTTGCAAACTTCAAAGGACTCTACAAAATTAAAATTAACATGCACATAAATTTTTTTGATTTTAAATATTGTTGGAGTGCCTCTATTGTACTAGTCGAGTTTGTTCTGACAGCTCCTTATAAGGCTTATTTTCTTTTGTAATGAAATTCAGGTAATCTAAGCAACTAAATATTTATGTAACTAAAAATATATTCTCCTTAATTTCTACTTGAGGATGGAAGGATTCTTTTTCTTTTCCATGATATGAGATTAAATGTAAGAAATCTTAGCGTTGCCTTGGATACAAACCAGGGGTAATTATTAGGCGATTGGACCATCTGAATTTCTCTCTCACTCATGTTTGATGTTGATCTCATTATATATGCATTGTTATCAGGGTTCTCGGAGAATGTGAATAACCCAGAGTCCACAAACTGAACAACAAGTCTTTCAGGAAAGAAAATTTGCTCCTGTGCGATAGGGTTCCTGCCCTCAGCAAATATTACTGCATTATTTACTTTCAGCACCTTTCCACTTAGCGGGGCAGTCTGCACACATACGAGGAGGTTAGGAGAATATATTGACTGTCAACAACTCTTCACTCAGCTTGGCATGTGCTGTTCTCACCTCTGTACCTCAGAATCGGGGATTCTCAGGTAAGCGGTTAACAGGAGTCTCTGGAAAGCACCGAAGAGACACAAGTAGCAAGGTAGAAACAAAACAGTCTGCCCCATTACTTTTATTTGGATTAATTTTCACTATTTAACATAATTTTTAACTTACAACCAAATCACAAGAGGGCAGGGCATCTATTAATTAAAGGTCGGGGAATAAAATTTGAAGACACTGTTACCAATGGATGGTTTTACAGTGGAGTGCCTTAGACATATTTCTCTCAAGCAGTTCTCTTTTTGCCCATTAACTATACATTCAGACATCCATACTATGATAAATTCTGTGATACAAAGAGGGGACCAGTTGTACCATAGTGCAATTCAATCACAGTGGATCTTACACTTTGAGACTTTAAGTGCACATCTGGAGATGCTTACCTAACACCCTTTATTTAGAAATCATTTTATATTCTTAAGTAGTTGTGCTGTGTGACTTACAGTGTTTGCTAAATTCACATTTTGAAACTTTCTGAAGGATCATGATTTCAAAGAGGAAGAGCTACCCCTCTACCTATTTGTTGCTTCTTCTTTCCAGAACAATCCTTGGTGTCCAGTAAGCATCTGGTGTGTGACACTCACAGGGGACTTTGGAAAGGCAGCTACTTGGTTTTTCATCCTTAGCAAAATGCTCATCCTCAAGGTCAGTAACATCAAGTGGTAAAGAGCAAACGAGGAATCTGGGAAGCTATTTTTCATTTTTGTTTCTTAAAATCATTACAGTGGATTCCCACTTCCTGCCCTGCTGAGCACATTCTGAGGAACTCACAGAGGAACAGGGAACTGAGGGCAGAGACTAAGTTAAGGTCCTTCGCTGATGCTTCCTGGGTGACATCTGCTCCCTGCTCTGTGACAGGAATTCCAAAGAGTTTCCTCATTTGAAGGATCCCTCTGGGCCAGGTGATTTGGGAGAAGGTTCTCTTAGTTCAGGGTTTCCTGACCAAGGCATGATTGACATTTTTGTGACAGTGTTGGGGGTGGGGGGGTGCTGTACTCTGTCCTTCAGGATTCTTAAGACATCCTGGCCCAGACCCTCCAGACACCAGCACCACCTTCCCCATCATGACAGCCAAAAATGTTCCCAGGTGTTACTGAATGTCTCCTGGAGGCAAACTTTTGCCCACCATGCACCCTCCAGTAAAAACCAAACTTCTCCTCCAAGTCCTAGTATTGTATCAATTTAACTACTGTATATTTAAACTTCACAGTCAGGACTTTTGTGATGTCTCAGACGACTGAGAGAACTAGAGTTTTACAACAAGTTTCAGTCTCAGGTCTGTTTCCTCAGCCAACAGTGAGCTTCCTTTGTGACACTGGTCTGTGATTACATGACTACCATTATTCATTTCTCCCAATCTTTGGTTTATAGGGAGTCACTACGGTGACTTACTACGGTCCCTTTTGCCCTTCATAATCCATCTGTGCTACTTTACACTTTCCACGACCCAGAGATGCTGAAAGGTAAGATTAAATTATACAACACTGCTCTTCATAGGTAACCTCAGAGTGGTGTCACCTTGGTTGTGAAAGGCTTTTTCCATTTCCAAATGAGACAATTATAGCATCAGATAATTTCAGAATCTTAGATGACTTTTAATAGGAATCTTCCAATTTTATATGATAAGATACAGTGACCCAAGTAACTTAAATGACTTGTCAATGCTTCTCAGGACAGTTTAGCATTAGAACCCAGCTTAAACATCATCAAGGCCTCTGACTTGCTGTTCATTTTATTGCAGTTATATGCCTGTGCTAATGCTCTAAAAACCATACATATGACTACAGTGATTGCTAAGTAAACAAACAAACAAACAAACAACAACAAAAGAAGTCTGACAGCAAATCCCCATTCTGCAATATCTGTTATTTATGCTCAACAGTTAAGATCTTTTCCTTGATGTTTATATCTGTCTCTATTGGAACTTATAGACAAAAATTAGCTTTTGTGAATTATTCTTTATAGACAGAATGTTGTGTATAAGCTCACTATACACTCAGATGGTTTAGTTAGCTGGTTTTAAAAAACTTCAAAATTCTTTTTAGTCTATTTACTGTTTAAATTGAATTCTAATTTGCTCTTTTGAAAAGGTGAATCATAATGAAATAAACACGATGATGGAGTCATTTTTCAGAAGAGACTTAACATGAACACTGGGGATTTCACAAGGCTCTGCCGTTTTTTCCTGTATGCCCCTTAAATGCACAGCCAACCTCCAGAGTGTGTCATCCATCCTTTATTAATTAACAATGGTCTTCTTCACTTTCATTCTTACGCCCTCTGTTGCCTATCTCAGAATAATTTCACTGCACCTAAGCACATTTATTACAGAAGATAGAGGGGAGAGAGAAAAAAATATTCAGTAAAGTTCATTTTTCTGTTCCAAAGCAGGTCCCACGAGATCTCAAGGGATTCATGCCGCTTTGCGCCTCCATCTGTGATGAGGTGCCTCTCAGTCCCTTGGTATCAACTACAGTGCCTCTTAGTTTTTAGTCAGTTTCAGCAAGTTTTTGTTGCATAGCTTCTTCACCTAGCAAGTGGTCGCCCTCCCTCTTGCTCTCCCTTTCTCTTGCTCTCTCTTTTTTCTCTTTTTTTTTACTTTTTATAAAGGTTAGCCATAAAGTTTGTGTGCAGCAATGGCTCAGGCATGTAATCCTAGCACTGTGGGAGGCTGAGGTGGGAGGATTGCTTGAGCTCAGGAGTTCAAGGCTTGTCTCAGTGAGCGTGAGACCTTGACTCATGAAAAAAATGGAAAACCCCAGCCAGGTGCCACAGTAAGCACCTATAATCGCAGCAGCTTTGGAGGTTGAAGCAGAAAGATGCCCACTGCCTGAGTCTGAGGTTGCAGTGAGCTATGACACCATTGCACTCTGCTGAGGGCATAGGGTAGAATGCTGTCTCGACCAAAAAAAAAAATGGTAATAATAATATTCAATTTAAAATTGCCCACAAACTTTATGGCCACTCTGCATAAACAAACAGATCTATGTATGTTTACTATTTTTTAAATTTCATGCATTTATAATTTGTGCATTGACACAATCTTTAACCTAATCTCAAGCTAATGAGAACACTTGATCCAGGTCATGTAATTCTCCCAACTTGCTGAATGAATTCAGATCCATGTACGTGTTTTTGAGTTAGCTATTTTTAGCTCAATATCCATTTTCTCATGGGGTTCCACATTTACAGTGTGGCTTTTTGAGAACAATAAGCTTTTGTTTTGAGACAGTCTCACTCTGGGTAGAGTGCTATGGTGTTGAGATTAGTAAGTTTAATGTGGTATATGTCCTCATTGCATCCATTAAGAAACAGAGGCCCAAGTACATTAAGGGCGCTGCAAGATGAATTGCAAAACTCTGCTTCACTTCTAGTAATTCACTGTGGTCTTGGGAACACATTGGGAACAGCCCAGGTTAGGTACACGGGCATGAAATGCCGTGTATGTATGCCTCACCCCAGACACCTTGGAGAATGTAGACTACTATCCCTCAAATACTCGTAAATCAACACCATGTTGCAGAAACTGAATGCATGGGAAGAAAACTCCTTTGACTTAACATAGTTTTGCTTGCAATAGGCGTAAAACAGTAATAGAGAACAGGCTATTCCGAAAACAGGGAAAGGTCTTCATAGGTGGCGTTTGCTGATTTGCAAAGTGTAAATATCCCCATCACAGGCATCTTCAAACTACCAACGTGACATCACTGAACTTAGAGCTGGGAAGGGACAAGCAGAATCAGCTTGGGATGGGCAGTTCCTGAGGGGTGAAAGATGGCCGCTCCCCGGTGGATCTGAGTCTGAAGTCACTGCGGCACAGCAAGTTCTCAGCTTTGCAAATCAAAGCATTTTCTGAGGATTGGCACTGCTACCAGCATCAACAAACTTGAGATAAATGAAAAATCACAGGCATTTTTTTCCCCCAGACTTTATCAGAGTTTGCATGTTATAAGATTTCCAGGTGATTCACAGAGATATTAAATTTTGAGGAGCCCTGGTCTACAGAGGCATCCCATTCGAACTCACCCAGAATTTCTGCAAGACAAGGCCTTTCCTGCTAATTTGCTCCTGTTCTTCCCCAGAGCCCCATGTTCTTCCCGAGGACACACAGGGTTCCCTGTGTCCAGAGGAGATGTCCTCTTACATCTTTCTACAGGTCAATGCATGTGGGTCTCTAATCTCCTGAATTTGCCACTTGAACAATTACAAGATTAAGGTTCAAATCTGTTAGGTGAGAAAATTCATGACTCCACAGAAAAAGTAAAGGTTCTCATTTAATGATATCCCCCCCACCCTGTGCATTTTACTTACTTTATATAAATCAGCCAATGTTTTCGCACAGACAGGGGCAGAGTCTACAGACATGTCAGGTATAGTTGACACTGGATGTTATAGGCAGGGTGGGTGACTATTTCCGGCAGGGGTAGCAACAGTGACAGGGTCAGAGGAGCAAAGCAGGCAGCAGAAAGGCCGTTTACTGCAGTGAGGAGGACAGGACGAGGGCTGTGGGGAAGACAGGATTCCCCTTCCTATCTTCCAGGGCAGCTCTTCTCCTGTGCTGCAGGGAACACGCTCTGCTCTGGTCCTGACCTCCCAGACAATGAGCCGCTCTCCCCCTCTCCCAGGGTCTCCTGTACTTCCCCCCTGCTCCCTGTTCCCTACTGCCACCTCCTGTCTCCTTTTATCACTGAGACCTTCTTCTCCTGGCCCTTCTGTGTCTGCTTAGTCAATGAAGACACAGACAGGCAAAGGGGATATTGTTAAAAACATTCCATTTGGTTTCAGGGCACCTGTAAGTTAATCTCAATTTGACATGGACTAGCTGGATGTCTCTGGGTAATTTTTTTACCTCTGTGATTTGGTTTCTTCATCTCTAAAATGGTTCTAATAATTCAGAGCCAAAAGGACCCAGGGCCTCACAAGCTTCAAGCTCTTACTGACGTCTGGCACGTGTTAAGGACTCAGTAGTTCCTTTTATTCCTACATTTGATTATTTAGTACATGTTTAACCTTATGTTGAAACTACTGTCTTGGCCAGGAGCAGTGGCTCATGCCTGTAATCCCAGCACTCTGGGAGGCCGAGGGGGTGGATCACCTGAGCTCAGCCTAAATAAGAGCAACACCCATCTCTACCAAAAATAGAAAAACTATCCAAGGTGCTATGGCAGGCACCTGTAGTCCCAGCAATTCAGGAGGCTGAGGCAGGAGGATTGCTTGAACCCAAGAGTTTGAAGTTGCTGTGAGCTATGACACCATAGCACTCTACACAGAGTGACAGAGTGAGACTCTGTCTAAAAAGAAATGAAAAGAAACCAACCAAAAAAACAAACAAATTGCTGTCTTCAAAGTCACCAAGGATCTGAAGGTGGTTGAATTCAGCGATGCCCTCAGCCTACGACCTGCCTAAAGCACTTCCCTAGACAAACAAATTCATCTTTGTTATTGCTGATTACAATTTATTCTTGCTACTTCTGACAAAACATTTTGCACCCTTCTAAATGTTTAATGACATCAACCCTTGAATAAGAACTTTACCATTTCTCAGATTCTGCCAATAACTCCTGGTTTCGACTGCTCAGAGCATCACAAATTGGTGGAAAGATTCCGGACAATGTTATCAGACAAACGCTAGTTCTGCCATTGACTATCTGCAAGTTATTTAAGCTCCTTGAGCCTTGATTTCCTTTGATGAAAATTATCAATTCAGAAATGTACTGAAGGTTAAGAGATAAATATTACTATGTGCACATACCAAGCATGACATGTAGCCATTATCAAGAAATGACATTTGTCCTTTCTCCTTTCCTGTTTCATAATTCTCATGCCAATTAATTGTTTCACTCTCTGAGGGGCAAAAAAAAAAAACACCCTAAAAGCAAAATACGAAAAGCTTGGATTATACTAATTACTAATTCTACTTTTTTTTTCCCCCCAAGACAGAGTCTCACTGTGTCACCTGGGCTAGAGTGCAGTGGTATCGTCAGAGCTCACAGCAACCTAAACTCCTCGGCTCCCACGGTCCTCCTGCTTCAGTCTTTCCAGTAGCTGGGACTAAAGGTGTCTCGCACCACACCTCTCTAGCTTCTCTATTTTTGGTAGAGACAGGGTTTTGGTCTCCTGATCTCAAGTGATCTCCTGCCTCACCTCCCAGAGTGATAGGATTAAAGGTGTGAGCCACTGTACCCAGCCTACCTCTACATTCTTAATTCTAGTTCTGTAATCTTCCTTTTGACACTTACATAAGCCACATTTAACCCATGAGCTGTTATTACTTATGACAAACATCTGCCTGGCAGAGTCATCATACTCAATATAAAAAAAACACAAAATTTGTATCTCAACTACTATGTATTGCTTTTATAAATGTGTTATCTTTCTTCATTTAAATCTCATAAAGTGCTATGCTTTATGAAAATGCATTTGTTGATAACATGCCTACTAAAGAAAAGATGGCATTTCAAGAGTGTATATAAAAATAGATTTTCTTTGAAAGGAAACATTTCAATAGATAATGGAAAATACCAAAACTCAAAATTATTTCATTTTTATCTTGAGTAGTGCCATGTATAAATTCCCTTCAAATCAGATCCACTGAATCATCTAAAAATGACCTTAAATGTTTCCTTAATTGAAAATTTTAATTATGCATAAATGTTTCAGTATAATCCTAATTATAAAGTCCAGTTACTTTGACTGATATACTTTGAGGTGCTATATTAACACAAACTCAATATTCTTTGTAAAAGCACTCCGTGTTTGGATGTGAAAGAAATTGCAGGCTTCATGGTCTTAGTATCATTGAAAGCAAGACGTTTGCATAAATGTGTGTGTCTTACCCTGAAGGGCTCAGCTCCTAGAGCCACAGAAAAGACATGGAGCCAGAGAGCTGACCACAGAGCCTGGATGTGAGAGTGAAGATTGTACGACCATCTCTCTGTGCAGTTACTGGCTCAGTCAAAAAATGGCTCAGGTCTATGCTAAGTACTGGGGATACCAAAACGAGAAAATGTTCCCTGCCCTCAAGAAATTCCCAGCCCAAGGCAAAATCACCCAGCCAAACATTTGTACTTCATACAGAAGCACGTGTCAATGATCTGGTCGGTAGGCATCAAGATTCAGGGTGTCTCTGCCTCATGCTAAGACGGTGAGTGGAGCAGGTGACCTGTGTGTGTGTTGATGGCTGAGGTGCACAGGGCACACCGGAGTAGTGATGACATGTGGGGACTCGTTAGCACATTCTAGATTTGGAGATGGATGTACAAGTGACTCTCATATGTTTCACACGTTGTCTAGCACCCCCCAGTTGCTAAGAGATTCATTTGGGGACAAAGCAGCAAGGTCTAACCAGCTCATGCAGTGATGCCTGCGTTCTTGCTGCATTTGGAATGATTCTTAGAGTGGAACTTTGAAATTCCACTTTCTCTTTGGCAGTTGAAACTGAAATTGCATCATAAAAATTTAAAGAAATTAAAGAACGTATGATCACTCCTAAAAAAAAACAAAAGGCACTGGGTATCCATGTGAGCCATGCATAAGAAGCCGCTTCCAGACCACAACAGTAAAAGATACCTGCCTGGATTCCTTGCTAAGAAAGGAATAAGGTGACGTGAATCACAGGTATTGGGAAGAAGGCTATAAAAGACATATATATATATGTGTGTGTGTGCGTGTGTGTGTGTGTATATATATATATATATATATATATATATATATATATATATTTTTTTTTTTTTTAGACAGAGTCTCACTATGTCACCTTGGGTAGAGTGCCATGGCATCCCAGCTCATAGCAAGCTCAAACGCTTGAGCACAAGTGAGCCTCTTGCCTCAGCCTCCCAAGTAGCTGGGACTACAACACCTGCCATCAGACCCAGCTATTATTTTATTTATTTATTTATTTATTTTAAAGACAGTGTCTCGCTTTTGCTCAGGCTGGTCTGGAACTCCTGAGCTGAGGCAATTCACCTGCCTCAGCCTTGCAGAGTGCCAGGATTACAAGTGTTAGCCACCATACCTGGCTTTATAAAAGACATTTTTTTAAATGAAACAAAATATGTATACATATATATGTGAAAGGAAAATATATATAAACATATTTACATATATATAATATATATAAAGTTAAAAGTGAATGGGCGGTCTCCAGGTTTAGAATTGGATGGATACATACAATCTAAAATACTAATTGAAGATCAATGGATCTTGTCCATTTGTGTTGTGCAGAAGAGGCAGTTAAGAAACTTGAGAAGCAGACTCATGCTGGGTCACTTACTAACATCCTAGTGTCACACAAGGGCAGATCGTGCTGCCCAGACATTACAAGGTATATAATCTTAAAGGAGCATTTAGGACCTTTTTTAATTTTATAAAAACCTTCCCACATACATTGTTGGCATGTACACACAGGCCCATAAACTAGCTTTTACGAATCTCTGAGCTAGACCATGTAGAGCTGGGATTTGGAACTAGGGTAAAGGGTAAAGGGATCGGGACAGTGGGTGGGTGTGAGAGAGGTTTAGGGTAAAGGGTAAAGGGATCGGGCAGGAGAGGTATTTTTTTGTCTTCACACCTTGAGTATTACATGTTCCAGTTTTATCTATCTCTGTGTAAAACATTTTGATAAAGCCAATGCTATAAAATAGACTATCCATTTTCCTTGTAAGAAGAGTGAGAATGTGCATGGCATGAACACATAAACGCTTTTTTAAAACACACGCATTGCACTTCCTTGGGACAACACATCTCTGAGCGTGCTGAACAGAACATTGTGGACACAATTAGGCATTTTCAGAAGCTCTTTTAAGTGTTCTGTAAGGACTTTTTAGGTTGTAGATTTTTGAAAATGAAAATTTATCCAGAGCCAAGCAGCATGTCTATTATGCACCATTGATCCCTCTAAATAGTTTTTGACTTGAGATAGATGGCTGTAAACTTCTCAGAAGTCATCTAAATAACACAGAAAATCATTAGCATCGCAGACTGCTCAGACCCAAATGTCTTACATTACCTCTGTCCACATCTGCCAGCCCCACTGTCTCAATGCTCAATGCACGGAGATAGCTGTCTGCAGCCACCCACCTTCCAGGCCTCTAAGCTGCAGGTCCCATCAGAGGAGATGAACACGGGGCCAGGGGGAGGTGCTGTGACTTGGACTAGCTCTCCATTCTTCATGCTTGCAGTGTGGGAGCAAGTGTGTCACTGTAGACATTCAGAGCTTTTGCTCACTAAGTACTGAGATTCAAGATTCCCAGCTGTGAGGCTAAAACTGTGGGAGAATACGATGATACTCTCTGATTCTGCAGAGAGAATCACGTCCATTTCCCTAGAGTTGTTTCTTGGGAAAACCTGGGTCTCCAACCATGCAGCATTGGTCCCAGCTACCCGCCTCCTCCCCCAGCCTCCATGACAATACACAGTGCTTTGGACTAACCGGTGAAATTGATGAAATGTTAAATCATGTCCAAATAGCTCTTGGCTCCTCACTTAAAGCCAGACACAACACTGTTGTCAGTACCAGAAGTACAGTGGTCATTAGGGGCAACATGCTATTTCCTGTGGAACTTACATGAGATTAGACAATTAAGATCGTGAACTCATCCTAGAAAAAGTGCTGCAGACTTCACTGCTGAGTATCACAGGGTCACCTTCCAGGTCCCCCCCTGGGGAAGCCGTGTGGCCCTAGTCCACCCTTCATAGCCATTTTGGAACTCTTTCTGCAATGGCCATCAGAGCTGTCATCGTGTGAGGTGAATCAGACAATTAATTCTTGACATCCTAGAAAAAGTGCTCTGAGGGGTGGACTAGGCCCTGGCGTTGGCGCCCAGCTTCCCACGGGGGTACTTCACAGGTGGCCACAGTGAGTTCAGCAGTGGAGTATGTAGTACTCTCTCAAGGATCAGTTTGAGAACTTAATTGTCTAATCTCTTATACTCGTGGGAGCAAAACTCTCAGAAAATACACAGAAAAGGAAACAGCAGATATTTCGAATGGCTGGGAGCGAGGGAGAATGGGTGACTGTAGACTCGAGAGTAACGGCAGAGCAGGCCTTGGCTTATGGAGAGCAGAGGATCAAAACGATTTCCCAGGGACGTGAGAACCAGAGCCTGATCCAGGGGAATGCCCAGGAGTAGATCTTAATACAAAAAGCAACTGTGAAAATCCTCAGGTAGGGACGAGTAGAATTTTGTGGAAATGGAATCAAGGCAGTGTGGCCGAGCACACCGGTTAGTAGTGAGGACTGAGGTCCGAGGGAGCCGCAGGAGCAGGAATCTGGTAGGTTCTTGTGGGAACTGATGAGCGGTTCACGTTCCGCTTCACCTTCACCTTCTACACTGTCAGACACACATGCCCAGACATCCACACCACGGACGGTTACTGAAGAGAAAAACTCATTCTGCTTCTTCCCCCCTTATATAGAGACGGAAACTGTCTGCTCTAACTCGGAATCTCAGGCCACCCCGCTAAGTATAGGTGTCTTTATTTCTATACTCTATTTTTAATATAAATCTGGTTTATTAACATGTATTTTATACAGCTACATGTAACCATTTCTCTCCATTGTTATTTGCACCAATGGGAATTGTGGCATTTTGCTCAAACATATTTGCATGTAGCTTTTTTGTTTTTTTGGAAATCATCGCGATCCACTGTAAGATGCACCAAAATAGAAACTTAGGTGTTTTCTGCATCCGCCACACCCCTTCTGCCGCTAGTTTTGAGAAACGTAACACTAAATTAATTTTTTTAACAAAAGCAAAAGTATTCCATATCTAGCTTTGTGTACTGGCACAAATAACTCAGGACCAGGGACTCGTCCCTGATGGCAGCAGAGTTCAGCACCGACGTTACCGTTAATGCATGCCTAGGACAGACGGAAACATGTCTGTGGAATAAAGCTTTTCATAGCATGTTTGGGTTATTTCCTTTGCTAGGTGGAAGTATTTTTACTTTTTTTCCTTAGTTAGCAAGAAAAGTTAAAAAAAAAAACTTAAAAGTAAGAAATTTTTTTAAATAAAATAATTGTTTTTAGCTCCCTCCCAAATTAATTCAGAAAAAATACAAATTTTAAGTCATCAATTTTTAAAAATAAGAAGTGACCCACTATTGCTGTATTTTACAGTCATCAGGTTGGACTTCCCTTTTGAATATCCAACACTATGTTTTGTTTTTTTTTCTTTGCTTAAAAGCATCTTCTGGTTGTTTATTTTAAGTGCCTCTTTTAGATGTACAAGTGCTCAAAATGTTTCGAATGTTACCTGAGGGATTCCCTTTTCAGACTTGGAAGAATTCAGAATGGCACTGGACAATTATCCTGGCTGTATCTGAAGCATGAAATTTTCCTTTTTATTTTTAATATGCCTCTGTGCATTAAAAATAAAGCCTTTAACATTTCAAATGCATAAGTGATGGGAACTCACTCTTTAGCACACTAAGTCCCCAAACTATGGCTTTAGTCAATGTGTAAACACTTTGCTGGCTCAAGGGTTTTAAATTGCTGAAAGGTTACCTTGGCCACCATACATAAGAAAAGTATAGTATGTTATATTTATATTTAAAACATTTGACTTTTCTTATAATTAAACAAAAGAAGAACATTGCAAAACCTTTAAAACTCTCTAAGAATGAAAAGAAGGATTTTAAATATATGTCATATTTAAACACAAATACTTAAAATGCCATATATGAGGCGAGTGTATTTCTGCGGGTTGTTGGAATCTGTCTTTGGGTTAGGATTTGGGAATAATATATTTCATTTAAAATATTAACAATTATTTATTTAGGAAAAGATCGCAATTTACAGCTAATGGTATAATTTAAATTAATGTGTTTAAAAATGCAAGTGACCTTTATCTAGTAAATTATGAATGAATTCATAACTACTGCCATGGTTCTCAGCCATTTTATAAAGATAAAATCAAGCACTGGGGGAAAGATGATTACAGACAGCTTTGAGTATGGAATATTTTAATGATTTGAATTTTTCTAGCCAAATGAATTGTTGATAGTGGTCTTTTATATTTTAGAGTATGACATTGAAAATCTTCCTAAAATTTTTTATCCCCAGCAGCCAACACCTGCCACATAACAGGCACTCAGTATGGGTGCCAGGGTGTGCAGTGTCTAATCCTCCTGAGAACGTGCTCTTTGGACTGTTATAGAAAGAAATAGGGCTTTCTAATCCCAAAACATATTTCTCCATTTAGAGAAGATATATGATCTTCTATTTGTGTTCAAAACCTGCTCATCCCACCCTCCACCCTCGAGACAGATGAGAAAAGTATACTATGGGTGAGTCCTCAGACAGAGAAATTTGTTTATTCAGGATGTTGTCTGTATCTTCCCTGAAAAAGAAGATGAGTCACATTGAATGTTTTGTCTTATATCACTGTGACTGCACTGATAGCTGATTACTCATCACGATCATACACCACCAGCCCGTAAAACTCAGGCAGACAGGTGTCATGTGGACTTTATTTAAGAGTGTGTCGAGACACCTGACACAGCTGACACAAATTAGAAACTCACTCTGTATCTTTTCAACGAAAGAATGAAGACTAAATAATTAATGAGTAATGACTACCAGGCAATAAGAATGTTTTGATTCCTGATACTTATTAAATTAGATATTCCTGGGTAGGTCAAGGCAGCTAGGCTAATAACAGCAAGTCCTCAATCAACATGGTCAGTAGGTTCTTGGAAACCACAGCTTTAAGTGAAATGCTTCTGGAGAAGGAAGTCAATTTTCACTGATACGGCCTATTGATATAAATAAGAGTGGAAGATCCTAGGACGTATTTCTTGTCACAAAAACATCACCAAATTTCTAAACAAATACCAAAACATTCTCACATTAAACACTAAAATGAGAGCTACACATCAAGGTATAGATAGGAAAGATTAAGCAAAAGAAGAGCTTACTTTTGGGTGGGGGAGGGTTGTGTGTCCAGCCTTAATACAAAAATAGGTTGTTAAACAAACATGTTAATTTAATCTAATTACTTAAAATTAGGTGATCCTTGAAAGCAAAATTAAATACCAAAATATACTAAATTTCTAGTATAACCTGACATATCTTTTATAAACACAAAGGTGAATTTTTGATGAACACGTGAGTTCATCACAAAATACTTAAGCAGCAATTTAGAAAGCTATATATATATCTTAATTCCCTAATGATATGGAAAAGTTTTAAAAATATTTTTATAAATCTAGAATAAAACCCCTCTACATTAGTAGATCATTTAAAACACAATTAGGATATCATTAAGTAAATGTAACTAGGATTAAAAATTCCTTTCCAAGGACACAATATTTCTAAAATGTAGGTTTGAAGATGTTGTCCACAGTAGAATCTTGATGCTTTAAATACCAGTAGGCTTGTGTTTCAACCCATTCCAAGTTTTTAGATTTTTAGCAAATACTTTCAAGTGACTTACTTGCAATCCAGTGATACCAATAAATTTCTAAAAAGTTTATGCTCAGAGAGATGTGTGCACACTGATCTCTCATTATTTATCTTAATTGGCTTTATCTCCTGGTGGCACTGTCATAGCTCTGTTACCATAGTGATGCATTCAAGGTGCCAGCCAGAGGACAAGTGGGTTTAATTTCTTTGCATTACTTTGGTAACATATCAGTGTTATTAGGAAAGAATTAAATTAATTATGCTGGCCAAATAACATATGACATTCTTGTATCTAAGGGGAAAAGTTAATCTTGTGTTTTTGCTTACAAAGCTCACAGTAGTTTATAGTGTTTGACATGCTTTTTTCCCCCTATAAGTAAAAGAAAATTTCAAAGACAGATAATCTCTTCTGAAACTGGAATGCTACCAAAGCTCAAATCAATATTCTCGAAATTAATAATTATTCATAGCTTTTGTGATTCTGACTTTGTTGCAAAGCATATTCAATGTTTAGCCTTAAAAGAGCTTTGTAGGGCGGCGCCTGTGGCTCAGTGAGTAAGGCGCTAGCCCCATATACCAAGGGTGGTGGGTTCAAACCTGGCCCCAGTCAAACTGCAACAACAAAAAAATAGCCAGGTGTTGTGGTGGGCACCTGTAGTCCCAGCTACTCGGGAGGCTGAGGCAAGAGAATCACCTAAGCCCAAGAGCTGGAAGTTGCTATGAGCTGTGCTGCACAGCACTCAACCGAGGGCAATAGACTGAGACTCTGCCACTCTAAAAAAAAAGATAGTTTTATACAGAAAGGGACAGATGCGCCCCACCTCATCTGATCTCAAAAGCTAAGCAGGGTCAGGCCTGGTTAATACTGGGCTGGGGGTCAGGGGGAGAGAGAGAGAGGGTAGCAGGCATTCTGATCCTTTGAAACCCTGCAAGGTTTCTTGAGGTGCAAATAAGAACCCAAAGTCTGTTAAGACAAATTGCACATGCACTGCCTAAGGGCAGGAACTTGTAACTTAACAACATACTTGGCTTGTAGAATGGATCCAAAGTGTGCTGTCCAATCCCAGGGTGGAGTGGGCACTGTTCTTGTTGGCCACAGCCTGTTTCTGATTGCTGTTAGAGAACCTTTCCAGATCACTAACCCTGACCAGAACAGCCTACTTCCTGACACACAATGAAATGATTCAAGTGATAGTTCAAAGCATGATTTAGAGACAATCTGCCTATGATTCATGTAGGCCAGTGATTTTCAACTAGTGTGCCACAAGAAGATCTCAGGTGGGCCATGAAAATTGTTAAAGACCATTAATTAAATCATTTTCTATTTTTACTTTTTTTTTTTTTTTTTTGAGACAAGAGTCTCATTCTGTCACCCTGGCTAGAGTGCTGTGGCTTCATAGCTCATAGTAACCATAAATTCCTAGGCTCAAGCAAGCCTCCTATGTAGCTGGAACTACAGGCGCCTACCACCAGGCCTGGTTAGTTTTTCTATTTCTAGTAGAAACAGAGTCTCCTCTTGCTCAGGCTGGTCTGGAACTCCTGAGCTCAAGGGATCCACCCACCTTGGCCTCCCACAATGCTGGGATTATAGACCTGAGCCACCAGGTTGGCCTTTACTCTTCTTTTATCAACATAATTTAACTGTGCTGCAGAACATTAACTACATGTCCAAGTGCACGGTGAGATAGAAAGGATTGAAAAACACTGAATTCTAGATAAAAATCTCTACTTAGCATTCTTTGAATTGAAGATTCTTATAAATAGCAATACATAACAGAACAAGTAATAATTATTTTAAAAGTGACTGGGGAGTTGCATTTTCTTTATTTACAAATCATTAGTGTAGTGCTCTTTCTGAGTCCCTGGAAACAAATTTAATAAGCTCCGAATCTGCCATTTTCCCTGGCATGATTATCTGGTCACTTCTTCCCAACTTGTTTTGACCCCTCAGTGAGTTAGTCTCCTGCAATGACACTTTTCTGATACAATATTGACCACTTCTATCTACTCTGGAAAAAAATGAGCCCTACCGGTGACGGGCTGCAACTGTGTCTCCTTAAATCACTGTGATGGGCTCACTGCATTTGGCAACGATCAAATAAACACTCAGTTGCTTTGATTGTTTGCTAGAGCGATGTAATATCTTTAAATGAGCGCTCACTGTAGTTAAGACATTAAATGACGAGCTATAAAACATGCTTTGCCTGTCATTTACTCCTGCTATGTTTTGTGTTTTCTAGGGTTGCTTGCTTGATGTGTGGGGTAGTTCGATGGGTACTATTGATTCATTTGCTTCTAGCAGTTAAGTCATAAGACTGATAGAGTTAAAGCCTGAAAATTATAGTTGTTTGAGCTTCATTTAAACTTCAAGCAGGGGGATGCTCAAAGAATCCTGGGGACAGTAGTATAGGTCTGTTTCTTCTGAGTATGTGTTGAGGGACCATGTCAGAAGTTGGAACCACTCGGAGCCTGAGACAGGACGATTGTGGTCTTTGTTTTACAGAACATGATAGCAGAGGAAACACTTTCCTGATGCTATTTTTGAACAGTCTTTAGGAGACTTACCTCATCATGAAGTACTTTTAAAAAGAGTCAAAAACAAATGATGAAAAAGCGAGGTGCTGTGAGCCCAATTGGGGAGAAACAAAATATACCAGGAAGTAAGGGCATGGGCCTTAAGCAGGAGTATATGTTCTAAGTGGTCCTTACAAAAGTTTTGTGATACATGGAAATCATGAAACCTACAACCCAGGCAGATGGAGGCAAACAAAGCCCCCTCAGCAACCCTGATGAGCTGAGCAAACTAAAACCTGCCTGGGGGAATCTGAAAGGATGCTGTAACTTCTTCTTGGAGAGGGAATAACGGACCATAACACAATCTGTCTCAAAACGTTCATAGTGACACGCATATATATGCATAGATCCTCTCTCAGCCTCCATTCCCTTACAGAAGCTTTGCGGGCTCTCTTGGGAATTTCTTACTCTCAATAAACATGGGAGCAGTTCCTAGACTGGAGCACGTTAACTGGGCTCTAAGTTCAGTTTAGGAACAGCCATTATCTACAACGTAGGAATGACCCCGGACCTTTCCAGGGGCTTGATCTTTTCTTCTCTGTCATAGTAAGGCTCTGCCATGCGGCTGTGTCTCACTTCACCAGTTTTCTCAAGGAAAGTACCTTGATTCACACAGCAACAGAATCTTGCTTCCTGACTCTGCCATGAGCCTAGAACAGAAGCTCCCCCATGTTGGTATCAATCTGCTCAGTTTCCTGGCCATAGGCATAATGCCTACACCTGTGTCTCCGAGCCATCCTCTGCCTTCTTCCAGTTCCCTCTAGTACCTACTGTGGACACTTATTATGGCTCTGGCTTCTATATGAAGAGGTGTGGCTGGTTTCCAATTCTGAGTACAGTGATAATTTTTAAGTCATGCTCTTTATAAGGCACCTAGAAAGAAACAGTGGTTGTGTCCTTACTACATGAATGAAATAGATATGTGTCACTGTTCAGAAATAGGACATTTAAACACATGCTTTGAATCAACAGTGTATCAACAAAAGTGATGTATTTTAATTAGTTACATACAAGCTAGGATTATCCCAAAAGCTATGATTTAGAAGGCAAAGTGCAGTATCAATCATACAAAATACTGAGAGATAATCTAAATTTCACTAAAACGTAAAGCAAGAGAACTTTGATAAGCATCTTTCATAAAGGGAGCTATTTAAAAAATTAGGAACCTAAGTGCTAAAACATAAAATTCAGAATAAGTACAAATATTTCATTTTGCTAAGGGCTCGCCTATGGCAACTGAATCCATTAACACACCGGCAAGGTAGGCTCCACTAGTTACTTACACAGACTGAAGGGATCTTAACAAGATCCATCGGCTCTTGCTGAGACTTAACTTTTATACTAACTTCTACCTACTTTTCATTTGTTTACTTCTAAACCTCATCTTGTTTGAAATGCTTGCCAGAAATCACGGACTTGGCTAGAAGTTGGTGTGGTCTCCATGGGTTCACCAAGCAGACAGGAATTTATTAAGGAGGGAGTATCTGCTGGGTGTCCCAGGCTAACAGTGAAGATGGGTATTCTCACGCAGTGCCTTTCTTATAACAAATGATGGTTTGATGCTAAACTAAGCCATCAAAGCGAACTGACAATGGAATTCTGAGTACACACGATAATCCCCGGAGTACACTCAGAAAAGTAGAACTTTAATGTGTGTTTGTTTTTCAATCTTATCCTTTTTTGACTTTCTATTTTTATGAATGTTTTATAAGAAATACAATATATTAGTATAAATACATGCAAAAGATTTATAATACACATGTATATTGGCTGTGCATTCTTAAACTACTTTTCCTAACTGAGTTCCAAGACAGTGTGGTGACCAGAACTGACACACAAACAGATACTGTGATTTATACACATGGTGTCAACCAACCCCGTGGACAGGCTGAGAAATCTGACAACAATCCTATGAACACTGTAAAGAAGTCATCAGAATTATAACTTAATAAGAGCTCCTGTTATTAGCTAAGGTGTATGTCAGGAACTCTGAAGGCCTAGTAGGAGGGAGTGTAAGTTCTTACTAACAATCCCTGATCCCACTCCCTTTGTGATGTGATCTCAGATGAGGTTACCCTGCCAGCACCCAACTCAGGGATCTACACCCTCCGTCTCCCAGGGCACGCTCATCCATCACTCCAGAAGGGCTGCCTAGAAAATTGTAGACTTTCAAATGGGCCACATAACGATTATCTATCTCATTTTCACAGCTCTGTGCAGTCTACTGAACATTTTCATGTCCATTATGTCATATGCTACATTGCCCGCAAGCCTCTGGGTCCTGGGATTTCGAGGACACACGTCTCTCCATGGTGACTTTCCACTGAGGTCGCTGGGTTCTCTGACACCTCACCCTTCTCTGTCAATTTTACATTCTTAAAGGGGTTTGACTACCCCCTCTAATCTTAAGAATTTATCTGCCCTCCACTCTGCAGGGCACCCTGCGAGCAGTAGATGGTCAATCTACACTCGTTGGTTGTTGGGGGTTTTCTTCATCCCCCGTCAATCTGGCTTCCTGCCTGTCGGGCAAAAGGCTGTCTGCCGTGTGTAGAACTTCCTTTAATCAAACGGCCCTGAGCCTCACAAAGATTCCTCTTCTGATTATTTCTTCCATCATTCCCTAGCTGCCTTCTTGTGATTCTCGTTTTCAGAAACAGGGAATTATTTTTTTCTCAGGATTTGTATTTATGACCCATATCATGTTCATGTCCCCATATCCAGATTTTCTTAAAAATGTTTACCTACATTGCTAAAGTACAGTTAATTCAAGAAGTTATCACAGGTTGTGTAAGCCATGGTCTGTGTTGGTAAATAAATTGTGTTTGGCAATAATGACTTATTCATTCAATCAATATTTATTGTGTGTTTGACAAGAACAAGCCAGCTATTTGGTGTAGAACTTACATAGTTGAAGGTTATGTTGCAGGAATGTCTGTTCCCAAATAGGTTCCCACATACCAAGAATGAAGTGTCATAAAAGATGCTTTGAATGTGTTTTCAAGTTCAAAGGAAGAAAGTGTTCAGGCAACTAACGCTCACAAGCTTAGCAACTATCAATATGGTTTATTCATTTCCTACTTTTGTACAACATTTGTTTAAAAATAAATCATTAAAATAAAACATATTTAATCCCTGTGGTTTATGAGCACATAATGTTTTAATACCATTAAGAGCATAAAGGCAAATGCCTACTGCATACAGATACAAGCTAAACCAAAAAGTGGTAGCAGAGAAGGGAAAGCGATGAAAATTTAATATTTCTCGAGCTGTCCCTCATCACTTACAAGTGATTTAGAGATGTGATTCCACCTGACATTCAAGTGCAGGGGAGACTCAGGAAAAAAAATGGGAAGTGTGGGAATTGCACTGCATTGAAGCAGCCCTGGCATTTTGTTCAAGGAGGTATTAGGACTTTGGTTCCCTTTAGCAAGATGTGGCTTCAACATTCATAATTCAATGTAGCTGTTCATTCAATTACAGTGATTCTGCCAAGAGGTGGGGCAAATGTATTCGCCACAGGAAATCATAATGACAACAGAGAGAATGTTTGAAAAAAAATTGCTTGTCAGCTTTCAACACTCTGTCTCGAAGATTGACTTCAGGAACAGGCGTTATTTTCATTTTAACTATGCACCTTCTACTTATTAAAAGCTCAACATTTAAGCCAAGATAATTAGTACACTCTCCTCTGTATTTTGGCTACTTAATTTAAGATACTTAACCAGAATTTATACCTATCGACATTTTAGGATGGACTAGAAATGCCTATCACGGCTCCGAAGCACAGCGCATCTTTGACAAATGAGTTTTAGACAGCGTCCCGCACACACTTCTGCTTTTCACACATGTGTGGAGGAAAAAATCCTAAGGACATGGGAATTGAAACGCTCTGGTATATAATATTTATGCCTTTGGGGTACAGAAAAATTGGCCAAAAGCCAGTTCCTAAATAAATATTCATTGTTTCTACCCTAAGGGCACTTCCATCATATTTTACTAATAAGGATGTTGTTTTGAGGTGGCATTATGAAGGTCGCAGTCTAAGGGAATCACACTTTTATCTCTGGATCCTCTTGAAGAAGAGAGAAGGAAATTAAGAATGTGCACTTTGTTGCCTAAATGAATTGGAAGAGTCCCCAAAGTGTCAAAACAAATAAATATATGGTAATTAGTCTCGAATTGTAAGAATGTTGATGAGACTCACGATTTTCTAGGGCTAAATCTAATTATAAAGGCCAATATCCCCTTGAATGTATATTTACTTCTGTGTAAGTGACTGTTTAAAATGCTATTATAAACTTAATTCCTAAAAGCTGTCTTGAAATTCTGTATTTGAAAAAAAAAAAATAAAGAACTTCAAACTGTCATTCTTTAGAAGCTTCTGGACTAATTACACACAAACTTTATTTTTGTTCTATCCCATTTTCTGAACACAACCCCATCCTCATTCACTAAGGCCATCACTCAGCAGTAACACCTCTGCAGTACCCGCATCCGGCTGTTTGTATTATGAGGGGAGCAACAATTGCAGACCCATAAAAAAATGCAATGTTTGGAGAATACATATGGTGCTTCACAGCCTGCCTTGTTATTCTTCAAATCTATCAATCTCTAAAACCTTCAAATCATCATTAAAGAATAAAAGTGATACAATTTTAAAAAATACAATATGATCAGTGAATCAATGTGGGTCTGCAGCTGAGGTCCCAATGGCTTTGGAAGAGAAACAAATTTTTCTGATGGTTTGAAGGTTGATGTCATAGTGAGCAACCAAACACACTCTTATAGAAAATTTTCTTTTGTGTCACCATCAAAGACAATATTTTGGACTGAGTCCATGACTGGACGACAGGTAGGACTCTGTCTGGGATTGCCTACATTCTCAGATGGTAGATGGTCGGGAGACATGAGTATATTTCAAGGAGCTATAGAAGTTTTTTCTTTGAACAAAGAGAAATATTACAATATATTATGCCAGATTTCAATATGTATTTTGTATAATATGCATGAAATTGTCTTGATTTATACCTACAAATCATAAATTCGCTGTTTTGAAGAATTAATAAGTTAGTTGTATTAATTATAATTACAATCAGGTTATTTTTAGTTTTCCAAAATACCTTTTCCGTGTTTGTGCATTCTTTAACTAGGATAACACTGAAGGTTAGATAAATTAGGTATGGGGCATAGGAGCTCTCAGATTGTGAACAGATTCATTTACACACAGGAATACCCATTTTCAAATATCACACAGGTAATCGGGACCCAGTACTAAAACCCAGCTGGGACTAGAACCCAGTTTCCTTCTGGTCAAAATGCTTCATTGTGATTGTTGTACTTGCTTCCTTTGTTCTTAAATAGAAATGATAGTTTTATTCCAAAACATTGTCACAGGGTATGTGAATAATGCAACATAGTTCAGCAGTCCATAGTTTTAACATGCTAAATGCAAAATCAAAACTAAACACATTAAATCAGCAAAAGGTTGAGTGCTATGATAACATTAGAACCACACCAGTCTAGTCGGTGCATGACCTAAATCTCCGTCTCACCCCTAGGAAAATTATTCTCTAATTGGATGAATATGGGAGACATTTGCAGATAGCAGGAGGTATAATTAAAGGCAACACTAGTCACCCATACATGATCAGAAATCGGGGTGCCGAGTGGAGGGTATGACGAGAGACTCTGCTCAGTAATTCAAAGACGACACGGGACGCAGCGAGCTGTGCCCGGCGCCGGGAGTGTAGCCCGGAGGAAAGGCCCATGTGGGCCGTGGTGGGTGAAAGTCCGGGAAGACAGGCTGAGGGGGAGGGGCCCCGAACGCCAACACGAGACCTCTGAACAGGAAAATGGTGAAAACGTGCCCAGCAAGTGAAAAAGACGAATGTTTGGAAAGGTGATTTTAGCAAAAACACAGGTATTCAGGACCCAGTACTAGAACTAGATCTAGATCACACAGGTAATCGGGACCCAGTACTAGAACCCAACTGAACGGGGTAGATGGGCAGAAATGTAATACATTATTAAAGCATCAAACAGTAGCTGGAGGACTATGTGGAACACTTACTTGTAAGGAATAATCTGGGAACTTCACAGATGTTTCCCTTCAGTATAGTCAGAGGCTAAGAAGGACCTAGAACTTCTTAAGCAGCTATTAGGGAGACTGAGGCAAAAGAATCACTTGAGACCAACAGTTTGAGGTTGCTGTGAGTTTGATGCCACGACACTCTACTGAGGGTGACAAAGTGAGACTCTGTCTCGATTTTTAAAAAAAGAAAGAAAGAAAGAAAAAAAAGAAATTCTCAAGCAGATCCTTCAACAACACGTGTAAGCGTGCTTCACATCTTGACAAGGTGCAGTGTCAACCTGCTTAGAGCCTGAATCATCTTCCATGGTGCTCACTGGGAAGTATTACACTTGTTCATTTGGTGCCTTCCGCTCTCTGCAAAGCAACATCTGGACTTCTGACACTGTTGTTCGGATTTATGTTTTCTCAAGAAATACAGTCATCCCTGGTTATCTGTGGGTTCTATAACACAGAGTCAACCAACTCCAGATCAAAAATATCACCCCACAAAAACAAAATTTAAAAAAACTCCAGAAAAATAAAAGTATTATAAATTTTAAAATGCAATATAATAACTATTTACCTAGTGTGTGCATTGTATTAGGTATTCTAGCTAAACTATATAGCTATATACAATCGTATATACAGTTGGTATATATAATTATAATCCTTCAGTATCTGTGAAAGACTGGGTCCAAAACCCACCCCATACCAAAATAGGGATAGTTTTTTGGTTAAACAAAAAAAAAGTTAAATCCTTTTTCATTTTAACTTTTTTATCTTGAAATATTTTTGTTTTCATTTCAGATTAATATACAGATGCAGATGATTAGGTTACACTGTTTGTGTTTGTTAGGGAGAGTCCAAGTGGTAGTTGTGCCCCTCCCCTGGAGGTGTCCTGTGTGCCCTTACATTGCCTGCCAGGCCAGCACACATAATCTCCCTCCTTCCTGTTATCTCAGGACGATTTAAACTATAGGTGGGTCCTATGCATACACTATACCATTTTGTATAAGGGAGCTGACCATCCTTGGATTTTGGTAGATGGGATGGGTCTGAGGGATGACACTGTAATTGTAGATACCATAACCAATGCCCACATTTCCTGCAGAAATTCCTGAGCTACTTTTAAGAAATACATCTATAATTTCACCTACACATTAATGAGTAAATAAATACATGGAGGAATTAGTGAGAAGGTGTGGTTCACAAATAAATATCATTCTGATCCTGGATGGTAAGAGATTAACAATATTAAGTATTGCTCAAAGTCAAGTAATGAAATAAAATATCATATAACATTTTCTCGCAAATATTTAATTTTGATCAAAATGCCTTTAATATGATTTATCTACGTATAGACAGAAACTTAGCTCTTATGAAACTAAAATAACCCTCTCAACATTTATAAATAAAACCATAAAACCCATGCAGTGATAAATCACAGGCTTACATTTAGAAAAGAGTGAGATCCTCCACTGAGACCAACGGGGATGAGCCTGGGGGATGCTACATTGAGGGACGTAAGTCAGGCCCAGGGAGATTAAAACTGCGAGATTCCATTCATACGTGGATGCCAAGGAAGGCTAATTTCATTGAAGTAGAGAGAATAGCAGTTAGAGGCTGGAAAAGGGAGCAGGGAGGCAGCAGGCAGAGGTTGGGCGATGGACACGGAATCCCCGCTACCCAGGAGGAAGAGGATCTACTCTCTATAGCACCGTGGGGTGATAATAGGAAGAGCTAATTTACTGCATGTTTTGAAATAGTTAGAAGAGAGGATTTTGAAGAACAAATAAAGTTTTGAGGTAATGGATATGCCAATTGCTCTGGTTGATCTGTTGTACACATGGATCTCCTTTAGGACCGGGAGTGGCAGCTCACGCCTATAATCCCACCAAGGCAGGAGGATCCCTTGAGTTCAGGAGTTGGAGAACAGCTGAGTAAGAAGGAAATCCTATCTCTACAAAAGAGCCTAGCCAGCCATTATGGTTACTGGGAAGGCTATGGCAAAGGAAGTTTGCTGGACTCAGGAGTTTGAGGGTGCTGTGAGCTATGATGCCATGGCACACTACTAGCTGTGATGCCATGGCACACACAACAAAAACCCAAAAGACAAAATCACAGTGTGCCCCATAAATATGTACAATTATTAAGTGCCAATTTATATATACATATGTATAAAGTATAACCTTCTTGTACAAAAAATAAACAAATAAAAAGCTCAATATTAATGTATTATCACTGATGATGTTGTTTAGACGGAACTAAATTGCTACTTATAATTTGATATTGCTGAGTTTTACAGTGGAAATTTTTATAGATTCCACATGGTTGTACTATTATTTAGTATAATTCTTCCAACAATCTTCTACATTTTAACTACAGTGGGACATTGGTTAGTATAGCTTTCTAGGCTTCGGATGGATTTAATAGTAACATCTTATTTAAGTGATCTCATACTCTCTCTCCACCCCCCATTATTACTTATAAACTATAGTAGTACAATTGGAAATTGCACGGTACACAGTATTACAAGGTAATTAATCACGATCCCATTTACATTCACACGTAAAGATTTTTAAAGATTAATATAGAATGAAAACTCTGAGACACACACTTATCCATAAAAATCTCACAGAAAACTCATGAACCCCTGAAGATGTCTAGTTTCTAAGGAATCAGGTTTAAGAAACACACATTAAACCCTGAAAGTCACAAGGGGGAGAAGTATTTTAATTATTTTTGTTTTTTATTTGCCTTCCAGAAACAATGATTAGTTTTCTTCTAGCTAATCAGACACAGAGTTGATAAGAGAATATTGTCAAGAAATTGATGTATATGAAAATTGTATATTTTCCTTGTCAGAGATGCTGCCTCCAAACATACATTATCTTTGCTGAGAACAGTATTTATAATATTTATAAAACACTCCAGATTTTTATTCTGTAAGTCTATTCTTTCTGGGCTCTTAGCCAAGATGTAGAAACAAGCTGATAACTCTGGTGACAATAGTTGTATCACCTAAGTCATTATTACAATTAAAAATGAAGTATTTAGTTGTATGAAATTTATAATTCTATTTAACAAAAAGGGGAATCCTGAATTTTTGCTTGAGTTCTGAGCCTGTAAAGTGGGCGTCTACCTGATTGAAACCACAGCCACGATAGTCAGACTTACATTATGTAGGTGGGTGAAAAAAAAACCCAAGAGACTCATTCAACTCTTAAATAAATGTAAAGGTGCTAGTGGGCATTTTTTTAGTCCTTCTGCAAATACCTGAATGTGGTTCATAGCTCTGTCTCTTCTTGGGTACCTTGGGTTCTCCCACCTCTGTGTCCCAGCCACGCTGGTGTAAAGAGAACTCTCTTCTGTCTGACTCCTCCAAGGAGGTGATTGTGGGCTTTGTTTGTCCTGCTGTGCCTGAGATCACTGTCCAGACACAGAGCTGAGTAGGTAAGGAACAAATCGGGGGGGAGTGAAGGCCAAGTGGACAGAAAGTTCCAAGCTCCAAGGATGAGAAGCTGACTTATGTTTCACTCCACGGGATAACAGAGAGGAGAGGGGATGAGCGAGAGAGATGGGGCTTGTGTGTTCTGAATAGGGCAGAGCCGGTATGAAGGAAGAGTGAAGCCTGCACAGATGTAAATGGAAGGGTTTTCCGCTAATGCCCTCCGCAGCATCAAACAGCCCTCTGGCTGTGGGGCTTCTGTGGCTCTGTAGGACACGGCTTGGGCTCCAGGCACAAGGAAGCTCTTGTTGCTAATTAAGAAAAGTGGGTTGATGATCTTATGCATAAACAAAATTAGAACATGTCTTGGGGAAATCCTAGAGCCTACAGATCCAGTGTCTCACACTTTGGAGATGCAGGACTTGCAAAGTGATTGATAAACTGCTTGAGGGAATACAGAGAGGGCACAGGCACAGCAGAGTGACAAGAGTATTTCTTGGATAATAAATCTACAGCACTAATAATAAAGTTGCACATACTTTGGTGAGTTTGTCTCTGGGTGTTTATCTGAAAGAGAATAATAGAGGATGCATACATCTCTAGAGGTTCTCATTATGACATTTTCACAGATGGGGAAGAATGGAGAGCACAACAAAGTTTTGATCGTGGTACAAAAAGTGGCATGAAGTTGTTAGAGTGTGGTAAAATAATACTAAACAACTAGCAAGGAGGTTCAAGACAGTTTGTAGAGCAAAAGCAATAAAACCATTTATAGCACAGAGGATGAATCAGTATCCCAACTTGAAACAGATGGCACTTTCCTCGAATTAGGATAATTCTCTGCTTAAGAAAGGGACCATTTACAGAGATGTATGTAGAGTGTTCAGAAAACCCAAGAGGTTCCAAAAAGAACTCCCCCTGCCCCAGGATGGCAGTGACAAGAGAAGGAGCAGCTCCTACAACCCAAAAGGGAGTTGTTTGGGAAAATGTGCTTGGAGGAGAACTCAGGGCTGTGGTCAGGACAAAGACAGCTTCAGGCGACACTGGGAGGGTGGAACCAGGGAAAAGAACCCCTGAACTCACTCTCTACTCTCCTGATCTTTCCTGAGACACCCCACACATCACAAGGAAAAAAGCCGGACAGCAAGGTAGACTTTACTACCTCTTGGGACAGAACACAAGATGGAAAAGAGTCTCTGTAAAGGGGATTGGAATACCATAGTCCTCCCTTCTCCCAGGGATCCATTCTCAGACCAGCCCCGGTGGATACCAGAAACTGAGGATAATACCAAACCCTACATATAATAAGCTTATCTTGTATATCCATACCTAAGATGAACTTGAAGGCACAGTAATATATTGGCCACAATAATTAATGATAAGCTACAAAAATTGTAACAATATACATTTCATCTTCCTTATGCCTGAGTTCTGTGTCCATGAGTTCAACCAACCTCCAACTGAAAATACTTGGAAAAACAATTCATAACTTTTAAATTGCCTACTGTTCTGAGCAGTGAGATGAGAAACCACACCCTGGCACGTTCCATCCTGCCCAGGGTGCGAATCATCTCTGTCCAGTGCACCCACGATACGCCAGCTGGGAGTACTGGACACCCGCACAGGTGCAATCACACTTTCCACATAACTGACTGCACTAAAAGGCCTTGGACAGTGGTTCTCAACCTTCCTAATGCTGCGATTTATTTTCATTGTTACAAAGGGGTTGCAACCTACAGGTTGAGAACCACTGGCCTAGTAGAATATCCTGACATTTAGTGGCATTTTCCTCAGAAAGATTGGATTATGGAGAGTTGCAGGCTTTTTCCTTCTTTAAATTCTCCATAACCCACTAGCTGCATTTGCTAGCACTTCTGAAATGAGCATGTCAGGATGGAAAGAGAAGCTTACTTGTGTGTTCATCTTATTATTTGAATTTGTTTTGTTTTGTTTTGTTTTGTTTTGTCTCTCTGTTTGTGACAGGGTCTTGCTCACTGCAGCCTCGACTCTCAGTTCCAGTAATCCTCCTGTCTTACCCTCTCAAAAGGCTACAATTTCTGGTTAGAGCCACTCTACCCAGCCTCAGGTTTTATAATTATACTTATATTCAATATGAAATTTTATACTGGTTGTAATTGTTTAAATAAAGAAGATTTATCTTGGAAATTATGAGGAGAGAAAAGTGGACTATAATTTCTCTGGAGTGAGACAACATATTTACTATAAGGCAAATGTATAAAACTGAATGTGTGACCATATGTAGGAAAAAAAACAGAGTGCTGAATTTTATTCTATAGAGAATGAAATTCATTGAAAAAAACCCACCATTTTATGTGACTTTCTATGCTTTAAATATTCCCCTGAAACTATGATACAAAGTTAGGTCTCATAAATATACTAATAACCAAATTGCCAGTGAAAACGTGTCAGGAGTTGAAAGGTATAAAGAAGTATAGGAAATGCATCTTTGCATATGGCAAACAAACCAAGAACCCTTGATGCAAATTTGGTTTTTTTTGTTTTTTTTTTTTTTCTTTCTTTGGTCATTTTAATTTTTGTAGGAACAGGATCTTGAAATGTTGCCCAGGCTGATCTTGAACTCCTGGGCTTAAGTGATCCTCCTATCTGGGCCCCCTAAAGTGCTGGGGTTGCAGGCATGAGGCACCACACCCAGCCATGCTATAAGTTTTAAAACTGTGTGTAAGAAAAGAACATATTCTAGATGTAAAGAACAGAATTTTCTGTTTTTTCAGTCTTTTAGGAAAAACTGCATGATTAAAAAAAAAAAAATACTCAGAAGCACTTAGATTTGAGTGCTTCTCATATCATTGTAATCCTCTTAATAGATACTTGTATCCAACTTCTAATGGATAAGTCCATAAATACTCAGTGCATGAAGGGTTGGTTACCTCAAAAATGATCCTATTTTTATTTTCATTTTAACATCACTGTGTGTGAATTTATCAAAATTAATAAGAGTAGTATTCAAAACAATCAAGAAGCAAGTAAAAAACAAAAAAAAAGTCCCTTTGTCTGATGGGAGAAGAAATTATTTCTTGATAAATACAATTAGTATGTTTTGGCTAAAAGGGGTGAAGCCCTCGCTGGGAGTTTAGACTCGTGTTGATGAGAAGATGGAGTAAGGAAAATGTTTTCTGGAAGCGCTAGAATTTAGCAGTAACTTTTCAGTAGTAATAGAAAATAAGTCAACATAAAACCTCAAGATAAATATCAGCAAATATCAAAGACTTCCAATTCTTTATTATTAAAGCTCTCAAATGACATTTAAAGGTCAATTAAAATATTCTTGGGGGAATCTACTGTCTATTTTTTTTCTTAGTCACCACAGTCAGTTAGCTGCACACAGCACAGTGTGACATGGCGGGTCCTCTATTATTTTCTCCAGAACTTTATCCATGTCATCCACACATTGCATTATTCAGCAGAGAACTCTATTTTAAAATGAATATGTCATTTATTGTTTGCAAACTATTTTTGGTTTTGGCTTTTTTCTATTAAAAAACAAACAAAAAAAATCAAGCTCCCTGTCAATGCTGAGTTTCTTCTGGCGCGGAGCTGGAGGGCAGCCCAGCTTACAGAAGAGCTGAGTCACATTACGATGCACAGTACATTTTCTTTGGTTTTCTTCTTTCTCACATTTCCGTATAGGTGGGTAAATCCATGGAAGGAAAACAGCTCATCAGTTGCTCTAGTCTGACAGGCTAGTGGCATATTTGGGCCGGATTGGGAGTCTAAAGCTCCATTAACCCATGTTCACTCTCTAGATCAGTACTTTTTTTTTGTAGAGACAGAGTCTAACTTTGTGGCCCTTGGTAGAGTGCCATGGCATCACACAGCTCACAGCAACCTGCAACTCCTGTGCTTAGGTAATTCTCTTGCCTCAGCCTACCAAGTAGCTGGGACTACGGGCACCTGCCACAGCGCCCGGCTATTTTTTGGTTTCAGTTCAGCCAGGGCCAGGTTTGAATCCGCCATCCTCATATGGGGCCAGCACCCTACTCACTGAGCCACAAGCGTCGCACTTCTAGATCATTATTTTTCAACCTTTTTTTTTTTTTTTTAAATCTTACAGCACACTTGAACCTATAGTTAAACTTCCAGGACACACTTAAATTATGTTAATTAAAAAAAAGTAAAGAAAAGAATATGCTTATTGTGCTTTGAACTTTTTTTGAAAATTAATGATCTTTAAAAATCTTTGCAGCACACCAAAGATCCTCTCACAGTACACCGCTTAAAACTTACTGCTCAAGACGTCAGCCAAGTAAATCTTCCTCAGTTTTCTGATCAGAAACATAGGAGTAATGATTCTTCCCAATCTTAACTAAATTGTTTGGCAAAGGGATAGGAACATTTTTGATAAGAAAAAAACAAAAAAATATAATCTATTCTTAAAGTTTGGATAGAAACTAAAAGAAAAATATGAGGGAGGTGGAGAACAACACAGAAATTAAAAATAGATGATGGTTTTAACATTTTCAGAAGAGGATTGCACATCAATTTATGTCTGTTTGAAGTTTTTAAATTTAACTTTTTAAATCTGCAGTGAAAGAGAGAGGCTATAAATGTGAAGTCTAGTGAGCAGGTGGGAACTTTATCATAAGTATAGAGAAGCAGCAACCCTATTTCATGTTTACGGTGCTGTCCGGGAAAGACTTTGGGCCTCAAATTATTCCCCCTGCAAAGAAATTATCCTGTTTTCTTACATTTAGGTTAAGCCATTATAAAAGCATTAAAATGTAAATACTACCTGGAAATCTACTGAAACATTTTTGATATTTAACCATCTGACTGCCCAGCAGAGTTTGAAGAGAAATGATTGCAAGAAGATCATGCCTTTCCCAGATAAGGTAATAAAAAAGGGTAGAACCGGGCCCTAGTTCTAAGCTTCAACATGTAGGAAGAGGACTAGGTTTCTGGGCAGCAAACAGCCAAAGTAGGGACACAGAAGGGAGGACAAGAAAAGAGAGAAGTAGATAAGATACATAAAGAGTTAGTAAAATGAGAGTTTTGTTTGTGTTCATAAGACACTGGTGAGTTAATCCCCTGGGTGGTGTCCACAGATAGAACCAACAGGATGCAGCCTCTTATATAGTGGTTAGCAATGCACTAAATATGCCTTCTTTTTAAAATCTCAATACCCTCCCAGATCAGTACATTGAAGGTAAATTTTTATGCATGCCAAAGAAAACAAAAAAAGAAAGAAGGAAAGAAAATAATCACAAAATTATAGTTTTATCAGATAGAGTGATCAGGGAGGTGTCTGAAGCTATATACACATGACCAGAGATTTACTCTTAGGGAACCAGGGAACTGACCAATTGCTTTTAGCATGTTTATGGCAGTCTTGCAAAACAGGTGTTTGAGAACTGATTTGAATGTCTCTAAGAGCTTATGTAACTTACCGGAGGCCACACTGCACGTGAAAGCTGGAAGTCTGTCTCCCAGCCAGTTTTAATTGACTCCTGAACTCCAAGTTATTTTTACTACATTTGTATGCAAGGGGAAAATAAAACTTTGGCAATGGTTGGAAATTTTCACTTTTCTTTCACTCTCTTGTTTTTTTGCACACAGGCTATTCTAACTTGCACATCATATATTTACACAGGTTAAGATTGAATTTATAAAAACAAAACTTTGTTGTAATTCTGTCACAGTTAACACCTGCTCTACAGTATGGTGGTATTTGTGAGTTATGCTTTTAAAAATACTTTGCAGTCACTTATTTAACGGTTTTATTCTTTATTTTGGGCAGAGTTAGCACGCATTTACCCACAAATGCACCGCTAAGAATTTCTTACATCTATAGAATCAAACTGAAAAGCTAAGACTTTCTTACATCTATAGAATACTCAAAAACAACAGCCACATCCCACCCCCAAGGCTCCCTGGAATAAGATACTTCCCCAGATCTGTATCTTCCTTAAACTCTACTCCTCCGTCTCTTTGAGCAAGGAAATAGTAAAAGATGAGATGAGAAGAAATATTAATATTTACAAGGAGTTGCTAGGGTGACACCTGTGACTCAGTGGGTAGGGCACCAGCCCCATATACTGAGAGTGGCAGGTTCAAACCCAGCCCCAGACAAACTGCAACAAAAAATGGCCATGCATTGCTGCCATTTGTCTACGCAGGACATCTTCAGTTGTGTCTGTTTTGTCATTTCTTGGAGGTGTGATCTACTCTGGTTATTCATGTTGCCAGAGTTCTTCTGTTGGGTCTGCACCATGTTTATTTTCCACTGTTTGGTTATTAGAACTGATAGGGTGATTGAATTGGGGTTCCCAGGTAGTAGAGATAGCCCCTTACCAAAGCTCCAGGCTTTGTAATTGTGGCTTATCTCCTACAACTTTACAAAGGCCCTTTACAGAGTTTTGGCTGGAAACTCTGAGGACCTATTGGTGAGATAGTGCAGGCTAACTTTGTTTTGATATCCGCCAATCTCTACTCTATCCTAAGAAACTACCCTATTAGATTTAAATCTTGACTGTGAAGAGATACAAACAGCTGCGGTGCCCAGCCCCCACCCTTTAGTTCTTTTCCACTATAGAACTTCAAAGGTCAATGTCCCAGTGTAGACAGCACCAGACACGGGTTCCAACCAAACTGTCTCTGGCACTGCAAACCTTGCCCAACAGAGAGGGATTCAAGGACAGTTTAAAGCACAATTGGAGCCAGCTTTCATCATTAACAAAAGTTGATTCTCACTGGATAAAAGATTTAAACTGAAGAATGAAACTATAAAAATACTAGAAGAAAGTACAGGGAAAACACTTGAAGAAATTGGCCTGGGAGAATATTTTATGAGGAGGACCCCCCCCCCCCCCGGGCAATTGAAGCAACACCAAAAATACATTACTGGGATCTGATCAAACTAAAAAGCTTCTGTACAGCCAAGAGCACAGTAAGTGAAGCAAACAGACAACATTTGGAATGGGAGAAGATTTTTGCACATTACACTTCTAACAAAGGTCTGATAACTAGAATATACAGAGAATGCAAACTAATTAATAAGAAAAGAATAAATAACCCCATTTCTATGTGGACAAGAGACTTGAACAGAAACTTCTCTGATGAAGATAGGTGCATGGCCTACAAACACAAGAAAAAATTGCTCATCATCCTTAATCATCAGAGAAATGCAAATCAAAACCACTTTGAGATATCATCTAACTCCAGTAAGATTAGCCCACATCACAAAATCCCAAAACTACAGATGCTGGCATGGATGTAGAGAGAAGGGAACACTTCTGCACTGCTGGTGAGAATGCAAGCTAATACGGCCGTTTTGGAAAGAAGTTTGGAGAACACTCAAGGAACTAAAAGTAGACCTACTGTTTGATCCTGCAATTCCTCTACTAGGTATATACCCAGATGATCAAAAATTATTTTACAACAAAGACATTTGCATCAGAATGTTTACTGCAGCCCAATTCATAATAGCCAAGACATGGAAACAGCCCAAGTGCCCATTGACCCATGAATGGATTAACAAATTATGGTATATGTACACCATGGAACACTATGCAGCCATAAAAAAGACAGAGACTTCACATCTT
>CAUYQV010052118.1:0-30418 GCA_963574575.1 Galagoides demidoff
GGCACTGTGGCGGGTGCCTGTGGTCCCAGCTACTTGGGAGGCAGAGGCAGGAGACTCGCTTGAGCCCAGGAGTTGGAGGTTGCTATGAGCTGTGATGCCATGGCACTCTACCCAGGGGGATAGCTTGAGGCTCCGTCTCAAAAAAACAAAAAAAAAAAGTGGTACTTAAATACCAGTATTGAATGGTACTAACTACAGATGTGTCCCATGATAGACTTAAAGAAAGTACCAGCCATTGAAGAAAGGAGGAGTTGAGCAGCTTCTATCTATACCACTTCCAGCTTTACCTCCTGCGTTCCTTTGTGTTCTTTTAAGTTTCCGGAAAGAAGGGTATACTACTTACTCTTTTATTTTCTAGCACCTGGCACATTGTAATAATATAGACTCTCAATAAAGGTATATTAAATTGGATTTTGTTTGATTTTTGTTTTAATTATCAACTTTAAAAAACATTTACGACTAGAACATTAATATATTTCCAAACCCTCTTAATGAATTTCAGCAGGGCAATACAAGAACACTAATTGTACAAGTATTTAGATTTGCCTTTGAAATCAAATTTCAAATCTCATACCTGCACAGGCTCAATGGAGATGAAAACTTTTTGCTCCTCTTCTCATTTGCAGCCATTCTCTCAGCGTCCCAACCCATCTTTAGCTCAGCCAGCTCTGTTACAGACAATTATATTGCACATACATTGCCTGGAGCAGAAGAGTTGACTAAGTTTTAATATTTCATAGACCTCTTCCTGAGGTGCAAGAATTGGAAATACAAACAGGTAATATCTTATATTGACAAAAAAAGTGAACACAAAAATTTATTCAGTTATTTAATGGGCACCAAGAATAACAATATATGTATTCAAATTAAGTTATGTATATAGTATTATCCTGTATTGCTATTATGGCATCTCTCTCTTTTTTTTTTTTTTTTGAGAATGTGGGATTTATAAGGCAGGTATTTTGTCTAACTTGTCATTGTGTATTTAAACCTAAAATACTCATGACACAAAATAAATTGTAAGTGTGAATTAATGGATATTTTAAATGGTTTTGTAAAAGTTTTTTGAAGGGTAATGTTACAAAGGAGTTAAGTGTGGATTCATTCTACTCAGTAATTAAATCTAGTGAAAATTAGAGTTGCTTTAGATTCAGCTAGCTTAGTCACTGTTTTTCAAAATGTTTTGCATTTGCAAAACCTTTAATGAGTTTGGCCTCAAGGAATTTTTCTCCAATCCATATGTTTCTCATTCTCTTAGAGTTAGCTCTTACCAAAACTATTTTAATGATTTATTTGAATTTCAGTGAACCTTGCGAGATGTCATTAAGGAACTCTTTAATTTTGATTTTTGATAATAGAAACTCTCATTTTTCTCAACACTCTGAAACCATTGTGAAGTTATTCTTACACAGGTCCCCCATTTAATAATTAATAAATATCAATATCACTGAATCAAAAGTCTCTTTATATTAGTTGAATAACAAAGACACTGAAATATTTCTGTATTTTCAGCATTTCTAATGTGGGTATTGGAACAATTGATAAGGGCATCAGGTCTCACAATTTACCCACAACATTTCTCTCTAAGAAGACATAAATTTAATTTTGTAAATAGTATTTCACTTCATTTACTCTATGGAAAAGAATTTCTAAGTTTTCTTTGTATGTAGATTTTGAGTTCCTGTATGTAAGGGTTCAGGAGAAACAGAAGGAGAAGGGAGAAAGAAATTCAAGTAACAACAGACAAAGTCACTCTCTGCCCTCACACTGCATGAAGTCACCACACCACTAATAAATACATTCCATTCTTTTTAAAAAAATATTTAAAATTCGAGGATTATTTGCTTCATTCTTATTTTCTGTAAGATAAAGATATTTAATCCAATCCATTTAAAGATTAAACATTAATAATATCAGCATACACACCTGTCCATTAAATGGTGCAATTGTTGAACTTTTATTTATTATTCAATTTTTAAAGATTCATTGTATTCTCATTGTGTGAGGGTGGTATATCTTTATTTTACAGTGAATTACAAAACTGTGGTATGATGTGTTCTGAGTGCTTTTTATGAATATGAATTTGACATATTTAATCAATATGTCTGATACATTTAATATGAAAAGAGAAAATTTAGTCCTTGTCCTTTGTCTATTTTCATGGCTTAACAACTTTATAGAATATTCTTATTCATGATATCTTTAAAATTAAGAAAAAAAAAGTTCTCTTTAGAATCATGTAAGCAGTTTGATAACAGAGAACCTCTCTGTAGATTCTAGTTATCAGTCCTTTATCAGATGTATAGCATGCAATTTTTTTTCCAAGTCTATAGGTGGTTTATTTACTCTATCAGTTGTGTCCTTGGCTGCGCACAAACATTTTAATTTGATCAGGTCCTATTTATTTATTTTTGTTGTTGCTCTGATTGCCATTGGGGTCGTCTTCATAAATTCCTTCCCTCCCTAGGCTGATGCTCGTGATTTTTTCTTCAACACTTTATTCTAGAATTCTAATAGTTTCATACCTTAGATTTAAGTCCTTTATCCATTGTGAATTATTTTTTGTGAGTGGTGAGAGGTGTTGAGGCTGTTTCTTTCTTTTATGATACATGTGTCTATCCAGTTTCCCAGAACCATTTATCAAATAGGGTTCTTTTTATTTCAAATTAACATGAGAGTACAAATGTTCAGGTTCCTTCGGTTTCAATCCAAAGGTAAAGTTCAAGTTATAGTTGAACTCTTCACCCAGGGGTCATGCTGAATACCCTCACATTGTGCACATTAGGGGAGATCCCGCCAATCACCCTCCTTCTTGTCCCTCCCCTCCCCCTCCGCTCCTCTCCAATAGGGATTATTTTCCCCTTTGTGTGTTTTTGTCTGCTTCATCAAGATCAGACAGGGATATGAGAATCATTTCACCTCTGGGTTCTCCTTCTGATATATAGGTCTATGAAATGAGACAATTAAGTTCACAAATTCATCCTAGAAAAAGTGCTATATATTCCATTGTTGATTATCACTATGGTCGTGTTCAAAGTACTCCCCTTAGTAAGCTGTGAATCAATACCAGTGCCTAGTCCACCTTTCAAAACACTTTTTCTAGGATGAATTCACAAACTTAATTCTTAGGCCCAGTGTATCTTTGTTTTTGTGGCAGTAGCATGCTGTTTTAGTTACTATAGCCTTGTAGTATAACTTGAGGTCCGGTAGAGTGATGCCTCCCAATTTTTTCTTATTGTCAAGTTGCATTGGCTATTTGGGATCTTTTTTTTGTTCCATACAAAGCATAGAACTATTTTTTCTAGATCTGTGAAAAATGATTTTAGAAGTTTAGAATTTCAATGTGTATTGCTTTGAATCTACATCCTCTGCAATTTCTTCTCAGTTTTTCTAAGTTCTCCCTATAGAGGTCTTGAGCCTTCCTGATTCAATGTATTTCTAGATATTTTATTTTCATTGTTGCAAATGTATTGGATCTTTGATTTGATTCTCACCTTGACTATTGTTGGCTTATAAAAAGATACTGATTTGCATACATTGATTTTGTAACCTGAGAGTTTGCTAAATTAATTTACCAATTGCAGAAGTCTCTTGGTTGAATCTTTGGAGTTTTCTAGATATAAGATAATATTATCAGCAAAGACTTTCGTGTCTTCTTTCCCTGTTTGAATCTCCTTGATTTCCTTCGCTTGGCTGATTGCTCTGGCAAGAACTTCTAGCATTATGTTGAATTAAAGTGGTAAAGTGGGCAACCTTGTGTGTTTCCAGTTCTGAGTGGGAATTTTTTCAATTTTCCCCATTCAGTATGATCTTGGCTGTAGATTTGTTGTATGTGGCTTTTATAATTTTGAGGAATGTCCTAACTATACCAATTTCATTGAGCATTCTTATCGTGAAAGGGTGTTGAATTTTGTCAGTTGTTTTTTCCTGCATTGATTGAAAGGATCATTGATTTTTATTTTTGCATCTATTTATGTGGAATTACATTTGTAGGTTGCACATATTGAGTCATCCTTACATCTCTGAGATGAAACCTACTGGGTCACGGTGACTTAGTTTTTGATATGCTGATGAATTCAATTTGCTAATATTATATGGACATTTTTTGTATCTATATACCTAAGAGATATTTGTCTGTAATTTTCTTTTTTTGCTCTTTCCCATTCTGGCTTTGGTAAGATGGTAATATTGCCTTCATGGAATGAGTTGGGGAGGACTTCTTCCTTCTCACTGTCATGAAATAATTTCTGCAAGTATATGTACAAGTTTCTAATGAAATGTGGTATGTGTATATCATAGGATACAGCTCAGTCATTAAAAAAAAGGCAATCTGGTACTTTTTTATAAGAATTTGGATAAAACTATGGATCATTCTTCTAAGCAAAGTATCACAAGAATGAAAAGACAAACATCATACGTACTTAATACCAAATTGGAATCAGTCAATTAACTAACTATGCACATATGGAAGTTAAACTCAACATAAATTTAGTAGGGAGGGAAGAGGAGAAGGGGTAGAGTTAATTCACATGTACTGGGCGCAATTCACATATTCTGGGTGAAGGGTACACTTACTTACAAGTTTTGATAATTAAGTTCAAAACTTGCCACTGTGTGCTTACCCTGGCATCACTCTCCAAACAACTTGGTAAGGTTTCTTAAACTTGGTATGTCAATGTCTCACAGCTATGTTCATGTAGACACGTGTCAGAGTCTTGCTGAGTTGCATTCATTATTGTTTCACATTTTTGTGTGCTGTCTCAAGGAGGTTGGAGATTGAATTAGAGCAATGGACATCCATTAATGTCTTGTTAAACTTGGCAAGATGACACGTAAAATTAGGGACATTTTAGTCCAAGTTTATAAGTATAATGCCATGAACAAAATGTCAGGGTGCAAATGGATTAAATGTTCTTTTGAGGGGAGAGAAAGCATCATTGATGAAGAGAGGTCCTGGTGACTAGTAACAAACAGCTGAGGAAAGCATTGCAAAAATTAATCAAATTGTGCATTGAAATCATCAGCTAACTGTGGGAAGCATAACAGACCAAGTAAACATTGATAGAGAAACAATTAGGAAAGTCCTAACTGAAAATCTGGGCATGAGATCCGTGGTTCTTGAATCTGAAAAATGCACCAAGGCTCATGGCACTGTCTGTGAGGGAGTTTTTAGCTAGTAAACAAATAACTGTATTAGAACACCCCCCCTTTACTCACCTAATTTTGCCCCCAGTGACCTTTTTCTTTGCCTGAAGATAAAGAAATATAGAAGAGGAGAAGTTTTGATGACATTCAGGACATAAGGGGACAATAATACCAGCTTTGATGACCATTCCAGGAAGAGTTCCAAAATTGCTTTGAAGGGTGGACTAGGCTCTGGCATTGGTGCATAGCTTCCCAAGGAGAGTATTTTAAATGTGACTATAGTGATATTCAGCAATGAGGTATCACATCTTCTAGGAAAGGTTCATGAACGTAATTGTAAGACCTCATATAATGTCAGCTTCAAACCTACAAATGCAATTTATGTAACCAATATGTGAGTACCCCTGTAATACTCTGAAATAAAAAATAAATTAAACAGAGCCTCTCTATAGCTGTTAATTTTTATATTTCCACATTCTAATGCAATACTTCATATAGAATATGGACTATTAAGTGTATTAAATAGATAATTTTCGGGCTAGACGCCTGTGGCTCAAGTGGCTAAGGCGCCAGCCACATACACCTAAGTTGGCGGGTTTGAATCCAGCCTGGGCCTGCCAAACAACAATGATGGCTGCAACCAAAAAATAGCCAGGCATTGTGGTGGGTGCCTGTAGTCACAGCCACTTGGGAGACGGAGGCCGGAGACTCACTTGAGCCCAGGAGTTGAAGGTTGCTGTGAGCTGTGATGCCACAGCACTCTACCCAAGGGGATAGCTTGAGGCTCTGTCTCAAAAAAAAAAAGTAGATCATTTTCTAAACTAAAAGAAATAAAATGGCAATATAATATTTATAGCAGTCATGTAACAATATGAACAAATTTTGAACTCTTCTGTTTTGAATAAAGGAATTTCTGAAATCTAAAAGCCTAAATTAAATTATTTTATTAGAAACATACAGATATTTTTACTCAATTTCCATAATTATTAAATATCAGTAGTGTATTTTTTAAAAGTACAAACCAAAAGAGACAAAACATAATTCCTTAAACCCTGCAGCTGCATCCAAGGTTTTAACTTGTTTACCGATGTCTCTCAGAATGTGGAAACATTTTCTAAAGTGTGGTATTAAAAACTATAAGGTAACACATACATTCAAGGTGAAAGCCCATTTTAAAAATGAAAAACATTTTCAATATGATGGGTTTTCCTAAAAAATTGAGATTGAAAATAAATCTGCCATGTGACGTAAAATTAGGTGGGAGGGAAGGTTGAGGAATGAAATGAAGTCTGCTTTTCTATCATTTGATGACTGAGAATTCTGTATTTATAATTCAAAACAAAAAAAAGTAAGAAAAAGGGAAACTTTTAAATATACATGGTATCAAGGTGAAAGATTTTTAAATATTCTGTGTTATCTGTCTTTACTTAAAAATTTATTGCAAAAACAGGTTACATGGGTTTTTGTTTTTATGAGAAAAAATATGAGTACCATCCTACATGATATATTTTGGCACAGTGCCCCAATTCTAGTTATAATGCAAATTGCAAATTATACCTCAAAGTATAGTTAGAAATGAATGCTTTGGAAATGCTATTACTTGGGTTTAATGTGACTTGAAACTCTGAGATCTTATTTTCCATAAGAGTCATACTAATGATGATTTAAACATATTTAATGATTCCCTTTGATGGAGAAGGAGTTGGACAAATCATAACCATTAAATATACAAAAAGGGTCATATTCAGAAAACTCAAATCCCTGAAGTTTTTACTTTCGCCTTTATAATTTAAATTTTTATGTTGCTTATAAACATGATGACTAACTATGGTTTAGAGTTAGAAAAATGGTATTGAAACTGAACTATCATCTTAGCTAAGTAATATGTAGTATAATTTTTTTAATTTGAAGCCCTTAAATTCTATTACTAAAATCTTGTTTTTATTGGATTAAACTTTATAAAAACACTTATCGATTTAGTTTTCACTTGAATAAGCATCTTCACAAAAACTGTATTTCTAAAAGGGGCCAAAGTTTGTGCAAAATACTTTCACTAGCACTAATGTTCAATGAAAACAAATTCACATGCTTTTCAAAGAAAAATGTATCATTCAAGATGCATATGCTTAGCTAAATAAAAGGAGTTAGTTTTAGTTGATTGGAGAATGGGTCAAGTTAGGAATAACCAGACAGACTGCTAGCAAAGCTATTTTGGGGTAGAAAATTTTGGCAGGGTTGATGCAAGAAATATGATGACCATCTGTTTTGTTCCCACAGAAAAATCAGCTGTTAAAGTTGATCGAAGCCTGTGTTTATTTTCCAAAAAGATATTTGCAATGAGTGTTCTGAAATATTATTATTATTAAAACATTTAATAATTTCTGAATTCTTACCTTGTGAATGTTACTACTGTAAGTGCTTACATATACTCTGATAATCTGATAATTAAAGTAATCCTATAAGGGAGGTATTGTTATTCTGTTATTTATGCAATATGTAGTCAAGAAGAAATTTCAGCTCTCAGCATTTATTATAGCACTAAATATAAACCAATAAAAATTCTAGATGGCTGCTATTAAGCTTTTTAAAAAGTGAAACAAACAGACACGACACTCTAATTTAACTTCATTATTTTATTTATTTATTTATTTATTTATTTGAGACAGAGCCTTAAGCTGTCACCCTAGGTAGAGTGCTGTGCCATCATAGCTCATAGCAACCGCTCAAGCGATCCTTTTGCCTCAGTTTTTCTATTTTTAGTAGACACAGGGTCTTACTTTTGTGCAAGCTGGTCTCCAACTCTTGAGCTCAAGCTATCCACCCGCCTTGGTTTCCCAGAGTGCTAGGATTGCAGGTGCGAGCACTGCGCCTGGTCAAAACTCTAATTTTAACAGTTTTAACTTGCTGTATTCAGATTTTGATACAGATCGGCGTGTACTATGGACATTTCATTTTTTCCTCTGATGCTATAGTCTTCCTAGTTTAGTTCTGCCAAGAATTATAACTTCTCACCAATTACTGGGAAGCCTTATTCTTTTATTTTTATCTTCATAGCCTTATATTTTTATTTAAAATTACCCAGTGTTAAAATGTATTTCTATTTACCGAAGGTATTTATACACACTTACTAGTACATAGATACATACATACACATGTACATACTAGTACAGTACCTAGAAAATTGTTGTGATTCTAAGATAGTAACATAAATAATTAGATTTATAGATAAATAGATCTTTTAAATATTAGTGGTTACTCCATACTAAAATTCGTACTCAAATGTTTGTGGTATGGAAATGGACACCAACTTCACATCAACTGGAAAACAGGTATTGGTACATTTTATTTTAAATAACTCAATGAGATGTGATAGCAGAGGAGAGTTTACATAATTAAACCTACTGAAGCAGCGGAAAAATCCTCATTTGACCTTGACGTCTTTCTCGCCTACAAACAAGAATTCCTCCTCTGAGTCCCTGAACTGGTTTTTCTCCTTTACCACAAACTTTATCTGGGAATTGCTACTTGCTTGCTTGTTATCTTCAGAGCTGTCTCCTTCTACCCCACGGCTAACGTACACACACATAAAATCACTGTGCTCAGAATAAAAAATCCAACTATATGTATTTCGGAAGAGAGACAGACCCGTGGGCACGAAAATACTAACTCCAGAGATCCAATACGTGGGTTCAGATCATAATGTTTGTTTTCTTACTGACTAAATGACTGTGATCATTATACAATTTTTCTATGACTAAGATGGCGATATAAAAACAATTCTTCTCAAATTGAATAATATTTATTGAAAGACACTCATGTTCTTTTGGACATCTTGCTTTTGATTTTAATTTGTTAGCAGCAGTTAGGCGGGATGCTGAAACACAACTGAAGGCAAGTGTTTGGTAGCCTCCTGTTGTGTCCCCTGCGGCCTGCGCTATGCAGCCCCTGTTGGATGTGCCACTTGCTCCCCACTAATAGCCTTCAGAGATGTAAATTATGCATAAGGTGACCAGACCTCCTGATTTTGGCGGGACAGTCCCAATTTCTAACAATTTCTCCCACGTCCCATGGTGTTTTTAAAAAGTCCCAGTTTTTGGAAAGAATGCACAACAAGCTAGGGAACAGCCGGAGAATGGGAAGGGAATATACAGGCTGTTGAAAAGGTTAATGTAACTCCATTTGAGAATGAAGAGGTTAATGTAACTCCATTTGGAAATGAGAAGGCTAATGTAAACTCCCTACTCCCCTCCTGGGCAAGGTATCAGAAGGAGACTGGCTCCCTCCCTTGCTTCTAGGCAAGGACAATTAGCTCAGAAGGAGCCAAACTGTCCAGAACAAACAAGTAGCCGCCCCCTCTCTAGAGTAAGGTGACCAGACCTCCCACTTTTGGAGGGACAGTTCTGATTTTTAACAATTTGTCGTGTGTCCTGTTGTGTTTTAAAAAAGCCCGGATTTTTGGAAAGAATGCACAACAAGCTAGGGAACATGGGAGAACAGGAAGGGAATATATGGTTTTCAGCTGCCATGTGGCTATTTCACCAGGATATGCGTTTTCTATTACTTTTGTTAATTTTATAATGTTAAACTTTAATAATAACAAATAATTGTTGAGAACTGATTATCAAGAACTGCTTATCAAAGTTTGCATCATTGTCAGGCCTCACCCCTCCCCCCAATGGTGTCCCGCTTTACCGATGTTAAAATCTGGAAATCTGGTCACCTTGATTATGCATGATTGCTAATAAACAGCATTTTCCAGTTCTCCAGACTAAGTTCTTCCTGTCTCTTAGTCCCTCTGTCTCATTCAAACACACACAGGTAATCTTGAAGTTTCCTGAAAACAGATTTCAATATATTCAATTGTCTAAAAGATCTAACAAACTTATAAATAATAATTAATACAACTTACAATGCAAATAGCATGAACAGAAAGCAACTGAGGCTAAATTTGGGTTCTTAGGCTGATCATCATACCTTTGCCTGGGTGGCAATGATGTCCATCTGAAAAGTTTAGAGTGCTTTGGACGCCAAAATAGGGACGATAGATTTAAATTTGTTTATTTTTATGTAAAGATTAAACTTTCAATTACTGTTATATCAATGGATTTTTCTTGATACAGACAATGTACTAAAGTTGTAGGATTTCTTACAATCATGAAGTCATAAGAAGAAGCATAAGAAAAATAATAACAAAATCATATAGTGTCACAATGTGATGAGTTAAACTAATAAAATTAACCTCTTATTTTTCTCCTTTCAGGTTACATTAGAGGAAAACTCTACTTAAAAGAAAATTCTCTTGCTATATAACAATTTATGTCATTTTATTTGTCTTGCTTTAAATATCATTTAATAACTAGAACTATTTTTTTTTCAATTTTTGCCTTGCAACCAAATGTCTGGGAAGCCCTATTTTGGTTTCCTTTACTGTATGACAATTATCCTTTCCAAAAGAAGATTTCATACTACAAATATAATGATGCAATAAATTTAACTGGTAGCTTGTAATATTTAACAATTTGTAAAGGACAAAATTATTTTGACAATGAACATGAAATTACAACTTTATCAATTATGTATGGTGCAAGTTGTTTCTGATATTGTCCTTTGGTTCAGCATAGATTGAAAAATAGAGGTCATTTTATTTAGACATGTTGAATTGTTTAGCCACTGGCTGTTTTGTGAATACTAAGCACCTTTTTTGCAAGACAAACATCAACTCAGTACAATTATTGAAGGCTTGCGGACACAATGTTAAAGTATGGCATGCTTCAAAAATTACAGCTGCCAAATTTACAGCAATCAATCAACCTCTTTTCTGCTACATTTCATATCTTAAACAACCAACAGGGGTAATTATTATAGGTATATTTTCTTTTTTTGGATAAAGTCGCTGAATAAATTGATTTACCTATTGTTCTTTTGTGACTGCTTCATATGTAGCTAAATTTTAAAGGTGTAATTTATTTTTTCTTTAAACCCAAAAAAAGGAGTTTAACATAATTCATTGCTTGTGAATGCAACTACCTGTAATCTACAATTCAGAGTTCGAAATGTGAATAAAAAAAAAAGTGGTTTCTCTTAATTTCAACATTTTTCCTTGACATTTTTTCCCTTTTTGCTCTTTCTTCTCCCTTTTTTTCACTATTTTAGTTTAAATACAATCTTTCATTTTTGCCTTGTTTAAGAAATAAAAGTGAATGAATAATTTTCTTTTAATAGCTGAGAGTTTTTGCCCTAAATAACTTTTGGTAGTCACAGAGCAGTCGCCAGAGAAAAGAAATCTTCTTTAGTGAAGTATCTCAGTTCATCAAACAAACAGATACAAGGTACAAAAGGTCAGATTATTGTTCCTCAGTCATTCATAACAATGAACACTCAGTCTCAAATGCAAAAGATGCGCATCTAAGTCTAAATTCTCAAGGAAAGAAAACAGACCCAACTTACCTTGGATTTTGTTTCCATTTTGGAAAACTTCTTTCAAATCCTTTCTTTCTCCTGGCCATCATCAGAGCCAACATAAACAAAATCATTTAAGTAAGCATATTGGGGTATTGGCTTCAGAAGATGACAGATGATGACGACTTAACTTTCTAAACAATGCATAGAGTTGATCTCTAATTCAGTAGCTTCAAACCGTCAGTATTGGTCCAAACATGGTCTGAAGATAGGCTTGATTTGGCCTACCTGTGTTTTAAAAAGTTGTTAAACAAGTGGACCATATTTAATTTAAAACATAAAATAATTGATAACAAAAGTCTGAATTTTCAGTTTTTCTTAAAAAAGCAATTAAAAAATCTACAAATCTACAAATCTTGAGCCTAACAATAAGAGACTGAACTTGAATAACAGAATTTTCCCTTTCCCCTGAACACTTTCTTTGTGATGTCTTCCTAAGGCACGTTGATTTTTATAAAATGCTGCTTACTTCTGCAATAGTTTTTGTGGGCATGCCTTTATTCTTAACTCCTATTAACATCTTAAAGGAAGAAAGACTACCGTATCTTGGCAATGCCTGACACAAGCCCTCATACATAGAAGGAACTTAATAATTGTCTCATGCTTTCTAATATTCATGAAATAAGACAGTGAAAGGAAAAAAGGTCTATCACTAAGTTTTGGATAATTTTGAATGTAAAGACATTTCCAAAGGATGATAATGAATTTGTAGCATATTGAAGACATTTACTTATAAAATTTTCTGGCAAATCTCTGTAATTAATTTTAATATTTGAAGAGAACTTGATTACAGTGTGATATAGCAGTTATGAAACTCATTTATCCCTCAGCAGAGAAACATTGCCAAAGGAAACTAATATGGACTCCAGTTATATAGAGAACAGCGCCCCCTATGGAAACCAGACTAGTGGAGTCAGAGCCCAGGCCCTGAGGCCTTCAAAACTTCCTCTACAGAGGTTCTGTGCATCAATTTGGAAACCACTAATCGTGTCAGGTTTCTCGAGAAAATTGATGGGTTTTGCTCCTTATGAGGAAACCCAGGATTACTGGATACAAAGCGCTATTCTAAGACATGAATTAAGTGGAAAGACTGAGATGTCCTTCCTTCTTGCAAGGAAAATAAAAGAAAATGGGGAATGTGTGAAATACAGCCATATAAACAAGGATCATGTAGCCTAGAATGGCTTAAAAAACAAAAGGTGTCTTAAAACAGAGGCAAATGTAGGTAATCCTTTTAATGCAGTCTTATACTCTGAATTCAGAAATAGCTTTACAATAGTATTTCATGCATCGGGTGTCTCACCTCAGTGTTATTGCCATTTGGTGCTGAGTCAAGTTTATTATTTTTGTCAGGGAAGTGTCCTGCGCACAGTTGTTCAGCAGCATCCGTGGCCTCTATCAGTTAGGTGGAGGATCAGAAATGTCACCAGATATCGCCAACTACCCTGAGGGCAAAACTTTACCACTGCTCTACCTTACTAGGCATAGATGATAACTTATTCTTGGCAGACAAGCTTTGACATAATGTTCCAATTACAATGGTAGGATGTGTAATGAATTATACTTATTTTCAAAATATTCAGAATTATTTTGAAATGTCTTGCAAGATTTTAAGATGCACTGTTTCCGTTCACGGTAAATACTTGAAAGAGTCACTGAGCAACAGACCACGGTTATTCAGACATCTGTAAGGGCAGATGCTTTTTTCTTTTCTTTTCTTTTTCTTTTTTTTTTTTTTTATTTTGGCTGGGGCTGGGCTTGAACCCACCACCATAGACATATGGGACGGGCGTCCTACTCCTTGAGCCACAGGTGCCACCCTTGTCAGATGCTTTTTTCAAATGTGAACTGACTCTCTAGTTTTAAAGAAAACAACTGACAATACTAATTTTCAATGGCAAAATTAAAGCTTTTATGTGAAAACTAGACATTTGAAACACTTTTATCAGCCACTGTGACCTAAGACTTTTTGATGAGATTGGTTGACATTTAAAGCCATATATGGAATAATCCAATGTGTCAATATTTGGAAGACCTGTGTAACTCAGGGAACCTATATTTTCTAGACAATTAATGTGTAATATTAAAAAATTATACATGGGTACGGATCAGTTCAAAGTACAATATGGGACATGAGATTTTAATATAATGGGGTATGAAAAGTTAGTTAACCTAATTTCTAACGTCATATTTCAGCAAAAGTTTTTTTAAAATCTACCACTTGTCAAGGTTTGATATAGTATCAGAACAATATGTACATTTATTCTGAAAGCCTATTAAAATACATCTCCCCTTCCAGCTACATACGTGTCATTGATTTTTCTTCATATGCTTCAGCTAAGGCAATGTATAGCAAAAGACTGATTTTTAAAACCGGTATTAGAATCCACTTCTCTTCTGTTAAGTCAGATGTAAAACAATGCTGATCTTCTCATACTAATTTTGAGGGTAAAATATTGTATTATTATTTTTATTGCAAACATTATGTTAATTTGTATTGTACTATTAATTTAAAACAAATGAATCCATGAATATTTATTTTTCCTTTGTTTTAATTTTAGTTACAGTCAGTATCATTACATTTGAACTATATAACCAGAGGTTCTTTGGGATCCATCATAATTTTAAAAGTATCAATGAACCCAAAAGGTATGAAAAGTTTGGCTTTAAATCATTTTTTCATTATCTGTTCATTTATTTTATTTGATTTTGTAAGACACGATGCTCATACATTTGGAAGATTTCATTATTTTTGTATTTGAAAATGTCAAATGCCAACAAATATGCAGCCTACACCTCTAGCAAGAGATTAGGCAACGTTGTTTGTGGAGCAGGGTGGCCCAGATAATTTCACAATAAATTCCTTTTGATAATTTTACTGTGTCTATTGAGAGGTTCGTGTGGTCATTTTTTTTTATTTATGTGGCAAATTACATTTATAGATTTGTGTATGTTGGACCATCTTTGCATCTCTGAGTTGAAGTCCACTTGGTGGGTTATCATATGGATGCACAGCTGAATTCAGTGTGCTAGGATTTTACTGAGAATTTTTCCATCTCTATTTCTAAGGGTTATTGGTCTGTAATTTCCTTTTTTTATTGTGGTGGTGGTTGTTTTGTTGTTGAGTCCTTTCCTGGCTTTTCTATCAGGTAATATTGGCTTTGTAAAATGTGTTGTGGAGGATTTCTTTCTTCCTGATATTACAGAATAATTTCTGCAGGATAAGTAATAGTTCTTTTCAAGCTTTTTAACTTTGAGCTTTTCTGGTGCCAAAGTCTGGGATGATCTAGACTGCTTGCAAACTGACTGATAACAGTCAGGCTCTGCCACTTTGGTAACTACACATACCTTCCTCAGATACACACACATGCCCCCCCCCCCCATGAATATCCGTTGTAATTAGATCAGGACTAGGAATTCCTTGTTTCTTTGTGAAATATAACTAAGAAGGAAAAGAAAAATAGAAAACAACAACTAGGCCAACCATAAAAATGTATCAATGATGCATCAAGGAATTTTTTTAGAATGCTAAGATTTCTTGTACTTTTCAGTTTTTCATTTAAAATGTTCTTTAAAAAAATGACTTATTTTTACAGAGTGCGGATTTAGAATTGCCTCTAAAAACATTGTGATTAAACATCTTAAACAGCTCATATTTATTTCTCACAAGAGAGATCCTGACTAATCTTCATTATGTTAAAGCTCCATTATAACATTTCAAAAAAAATGTGCTTGGGTATCCTCAAATGGCAATTAAGTTTGGATGGTTTTTAAATATCTAATTTACTTTGTATGTTTAAGTATTTCAAACCATCCACAGGGGTTTATATGTCATGTCAACGATAAAGTTCTTTCTTAAGCTGAGTAATTTATTTAGTACTTTAAAATGAAGAAAATAAAAAATTAGTAGATTTAGTATCATTTTTAAAGTATGAGTAAAACAAAATTCAGTATTTCAAATCAAACCAATATTGTTTTAGATTAATTGTTTTAGTTTACATGATGACGTTGTGTTTTTAATTTGGCATTTAACATTTTTTTTTTAAGTTTCAAAATGTTTATAGGGCACAAAAGTTTTTTGTTATATGGACGCATTATGTGATGCTGAAGTATGGGCTTTAAGTGTGTCCTTCATCAGAATAATGTACACTGTGCCTGATAAGTGGATTTTTATATTGTACACACTTCCAGCTTCCCCTTCTTAGTTTTCAATGTCTATTACGCCACTTTATAGCCACATATATAACTCATTTAGCTCCCACTTATGAGTAAGAACACACGGCGTTAGTTTTTTTGTTCTTAGAATCTTTTAATTAGGGTAATGGTCATATAAAAACACAAAATACTGTTTTATTTCAGCAATGTTGATGGAACTGAAAACCATTAACCTAAATTTGGTATTCATTTTGTTTAGCATTAAATGCATGGGCTTTTGAAAAAAATTAGGAATAAACTAATTTTTAATATAAATTCAAAATAATTTTATTTGCCATTTGTATAAGAAATAGTATTGACTGCCTGCCATATTCCTGGTATAGTGCTATGTACTTAGAGCCAATGGAACAGAATAAAAATTCATGAGAAAGAAAGACTTTTAACAAATATAAAACACAGATAACTGTATAACCTCCATTAGTAATGATTATTATAAAAGAAAGACATGAGTGTTATAATAGAGAAAGATTGGATGATCTTTCTGTTTTAAGAGATAAGAGATGAATTTATAGAAGAGTTGACGTTGTTAATAATGTCAGAAAGGTGAAGGAATTATTCATATGAAGAGAAATCAGAACATGTATTGTAAGGTATCATGTCCTATGTGTAATATGACTTGACACTTTAAAATACAAGAGAAATACCAGTATGACTGGAGAGTACTGAGCAGGAAGAGATGAAGTGTAATTAAAGCTTTGAAGTGCATGCCAAAAATTTGAATATTATTTTAAATCCAAGGGATGCTAACTAAAGGGTTTCAGCATGGGACTGATGTATAATATTTCTTCTGTACTTAAAAAAAAAACAATTACAGACGCTCTCTATAGAAAATAACAATGTACTGTATATTTCAATATAGCTAGAAGAGAAGATTTTGAATGTTATAACCAAAAGCATATGATGAATGTGGTAATTACACTGATTAGATTATTACATGATGTATGTACACTTTGAAACCTCACATTGTTTCCCATAAATATGTACAAGCATTACATGTGAATTTAAAAAATTTATTAAACATAATCATCTTGACTGTTACATGATGAGTGAAATAGTTCAGTGTTTTTGTTGATTTTTTGTCTACAGTAACTATCCAATGCTAAAACTCTAGCTGAGGTCTCCAACAATTATTGTACTTTGAGCTATCCCTCTCTTTGGTTCTGATAATATTTTTGTAGATATCTGTATTTGATGCATATATATTTATAATTTTTATATCCTCTTACCTAATGGACCCCTTTGCCAATATATAATGACCTTCTTTTTGGTCTCCTTTAGTAGTTCTTTTTCTTTAAATTTATTTTATCTGATGGAAGTATAGATACTCTGGTTTTTTGTTAGAGTCTATCTGCAGAAAAGTAATAATTTTTTCTGTTTATTTATTTTTAGGATATGTGTGTCTTGATAGGTAAAGAGGGTTTCTTGCAAACAAAATATAGTTGGATTTGGTTTTTTTTTTTTTTTTATCCATTTAGCCATTCTGTGTATTTTGTTAGTGAGCTTAGTCCATTCACTTTCAATGTTAATAATAGTTTTGTTAACTAAGGACTTACTACTGCTATGTGGTTATTTGACTTCTCTCTGTTTCATTTTCCTTCCTTCCTTCCTATTTCATTTTTCCTTCTTGTCTTCCATTGTTAAAAGTGATTTTCTCTGGTAGTGTGTCTTAATTTCTTGCTTTTTTTTTTTGTATATAATGTAGGTTTTTTTGATTTATGTAACCATATGATGTGCAAAAAACCTTTTATAACCATTTGTTTTAAATGTATGACAGCTCTGATTACAAACACATGCACAAAGAGAAATCTAACAGAAATTCTGCCTTTCAATTCCATCCCCCTTGCTTTTAACCTTTTAATGTTTCCATCCATATCTCTTTATGCTGTGTATCTTTCAAAAAGTTGTTGTAGTTATTTTTATAGGTTCGACTTTTATTTCCCTACTCAAGATATAAGTAGTTTATATGCTGCAATTACCATAATAGAGTATTCATTGTTTGTGTTCTTACTATTACCAGGGAATTGTATAACTTTACATAATTTGTTATTATTCATTAACATCCTTTCCTTTCAGATTAAATAATTCCTGTTAGCATTACTTATAGGATAGCCTTGACATTGATGAAATCCCTACACTTTTATTTATCTGGTGAAGTCTTTATTTCTCCTTCACATTTAGCAATTTATTTTTAGGATATAATATTCTAGAGATAAGAATTTTTTTGTTCAAGACTTTGAGCAAAATGAATATGTCATTCTACTTTCTCCTGTTTTGCAGAGTTTCCACTGAGAAGTCTGCTACCAGATGTATTGGACTTCCTTTATATATATATATATTTTTTTTTTTTTTTCTTTTTTCTTGCTTCCCTGGGACCTTTTGTTTATCCATGACCTTTGTGAGTTTGATGATTAAATACCTTGAGGTAGTCTTGTTTGGAAAAAATCTGCTAGGTATTCTATGACCTTTTGTACCTGAATATTGATATCTTTCTCTATTTTTGAAAAGTTGACTGTTATTATTATTTCTTTAAATAAACATTTTCCCCCAATATCTCTCTCTCTACCTCCTGTTTCAGGCCAATAATTCTTATATTTTCCTTTTCTAGAGTATTTTCCAGATCTTGTAACTGTGCTTCATTTTTTTTTCCCTTTCTTCCCTTCTGACTGCATATTTTCAGTCTTCATGCTCCCTAATTCTCTCTTCTACTTAGTAGATTCCCCAGTTGAAAAACTCTGATGCATTTTTCATTTTGTTAATTGATTCTTTAGCTCCAGGATTTTTCTTGATTTTATTTTAATATTTTAATATCTTTGTTAATTGTTTTTTGATAGACTTCTGAATATCTTCTCCATGTTATCTTGAAGTACATTGAGTTTCTTCAAGCCAGCTACTTTTAATTAATTGTCTGAAAGGTCCGTATCTCTGTGCCTCTAGGACTGTCACTGATATTTCATCTAGTTTATTTGGTGAAGTCTGAAGTCATATTTTCCTGGATATTAAACACATATGTTTGTGTTTAAACTTCACTGTCTGGGTGTGTTTGAACCCATTATTTTTGAGAAGGCTTTTGAGCATTGTAATGTAAGTCTTTGGTCACTGAAGACATATTAGAACTGGTGTGTCTCAAACCCAGCAATGCTGTGTCTTTTGCAGACTCCCAGTGGTATTGTCTTGGTGGACCTGGGTACATATAGGAGAATTATCTGGATTATTAGGCAAAGTCTCTCATTCTCTTTCATCACTCTCTATGCTAGGCTGATAGAGTTGAGGGAGGAGTGATGTGGAAGCTCCCTCATGGCCATTCGTACCAAGTCATACCTGAAGTCAGCCCAGTCTCCCCTAAAGCCAGTGGCAAATATTTCCTGGCTACATTTGATCTTTATTCAGAGCTCAAATGCTCTTCAGGGCAGCATGTTTTCTTTTGGCTCAGGGTGGATCCAGAAATGCCACATAGGAAGTAAAGCTTGAACCTAGGGGCTTTGGGACCTGGCTTGGTACTTTAATTTCACTGTGGCTTACTTGGTACCCAAGTTGCAAAACAAAATCTTTTAAAAATTTTTTTCCTTTATTTCTTAAAGAATGAAGAATCCCTGAGCTGCACTGCCAGTAGTTGGGGGAGAAATGATACAGGCACTGGCTGGGCTGTAGCTGCTGATGTCTCACTGGGTCGCATGAACCCCAAGTCCCCTGGCTTTAAGATACCACAGCTGCAGGAATTTCTAGAGGACTGTGGCCTTTGAATTCTGGTTGCTTTTTGTCAGCCAGTGGTGATGATAGCCCAAGTGTGGGTTTTTGCATGAAGAATATCTTTCTGTTTGAGCTGGTCTAAATGCTCCCTCCATGGGTAGTGGCAGAATTCTACCCTGTGTTTTGTTACCATGAGCCAGAATGACCTTAAGTCTCAATGAAAAGTTCCACACAAGATCATTCTTTCGCCACTGTACATGCTGGTGTGGCACTGCTGGGGATGGAGGAGGGGTGTCATAGAAAAGACATGACTGTCTTTTCTAGTATCTCCATTGTTAACATTATGTTAAAACCTAAAACAAGGTAGTATGATCAGTCACCTAACTTTTAGTTCTTCTAGTAATGTTTGCTTATGTGCACAGTTAAATGTGATGCTAGTGTGAAAGAATGAATTTTGGAAGTTTGTATTTGGGATTTTGCTCTGCTCTCCTCTTCAGTTTCCCTTTTGAGCCACTGATAATCCCAAAGTGCAAAAGATCAGAGGAGAGGTAGGATTTTAGAGAATGATTATTATTTTGATTAAAGACATATGGTATTGTTTGAGAAGCCTGAGGAGAATTCTAGAGGGAACTAGAATTAACTATTAACTCACACAGGTAATTTTATGGGTGAGAGACTTTCAGAAAGGAGGCTGTACTAAGGGGTATTTTTTGTATCATTGCACGTAGTTAAGAGCTACCACAAGGGCCACATTGCCACTTGAAGGAAATAAGAATGCTTAGGGTAAAATATAAAGTTGATAATAGAAGACTGCCATTTAGATTCAAAAAGAAAATCCTCTTTCTCTCTTTCAATATTTATCTCATGAATACAATGTTCATTTGAAGGGACAAATGATTTTTATATGAATCTCTTTTAAGTGGATATCTTAATCAGGCAAATACAATTAAATTTTCAATTGAAATTTGATAGAAAACATTTTTATATAATTGTTCAGGTCCTAGAATTTATGTTTGGGAGATAATTTTTTACTATAATTTCAATTAGTTTTAAATTTATTGGTCTATTCAATTTATTTCTTTTTGCAATGATTTTGGATAGGATATCATCCATTACAATCTGATATTTGAATATATTGGTATATAGTCATTCATCATATTTTTAATTAGTCTTGTAAAATATCTATTTTTTTTAAGTGTCATTAGTTTTAATAATTTATTTGTAGATTTTCTGGGCTTTTCTTGGTAAAGACAGAAGTGACATATCTCCCAATAATATTGACATCTCAGTTTCTTTCTGAACTTTAACATATTTTGTTTTGTGAAATATAATGCTTGTTCAGATCTGTACTAAAGGCAGAGGTAAAGGCAGAAATAGTAGGCACCATATCTCATTTCTGAATTTAAAGGACAAGTTTTCAATTTTCCCTTCTGAATATAGTCTTTGTTATTAGGTTTTGGCAGATACCTTTTACCATCTTCAGAAAGTGCCTTTTTAATTAAAATAGTAGTATGCATGCTCATATCTTCATGTCAGACATTTCCATAGAGGCCTACAGGCTCCCTTTCATTTCTGATATTATTACCTATGGCCAACTTCAAATCAGCACTCCTTTGTGGAATATTGGTCTTCAGTGTCAAGTAAATAGACTTCTTGTTGTGTTTGATTTTAAATCTACTTGAACTGTGGCTTAATTTTTCTTACCCAGAAGAAAAATAACACCATCCTGCATTGTCTACACAAGACAAAATCTGCACAATGTATATAACATACACTTTAATGAAATACATCATTCACAAATTAAGTAAGCAAATACAATGAAAATTTATTTCTCTACCTTGTTCTACAAGCTTCAGTATGATGTTCTACGAACTTATGAATGATGTTTGACATATTCCAAGATTCTATCAGCTTGGTATCTAATGTGCAATGATTCTTCCAGGAAGAAGTTTGTAGTAAATAAATAACTCAGGAAGTAGCAGAAAATATTTCAGAAAGCTTAATTTCTTTGCAACAGACATGCTTATATAAAATATAATTTTTAATAAAACATTTCTTCTATATGTTGGTCATTTCGTTCCATGGAATCCCAAGGAGAATAGAATGAAAATAACTTGTAAGACGAGTGTTATCCTCCACAGCAGTGCTTTATTTTGATGGCCAGTTTGATGTGATACAAGAACCTGAAATGACAGGATTCTTCTCCTCCAACATTTTCTCAATTGTCATTATGCTCTATAGTTTATTTAAATTTTAGTCAAGGGTGAATTAGTGTAGCTTCAAGTTCATGACTTTTTATTTCCATATTCATTTTCTCCTTCAAACTTAACCTATTTTACATTTTTCAGACAATCTTCATAATTTTGATCCACTAAAGTTTCTTTTATGTTTTTCTTCTTCAGCTTGATTGCAAATGGATTTACATATTTTTATTATTTTTTATACAATTTATGGTGATTTGGGAGAGAGGGGAGACCTTCTTGAATGTGCATAATCCTCCCAACATCTTTTTAACTATAGAAATTTCTCAAAATTTCTGGTCTCCCTGAAGATACTAATTCAGTAGGGAATTAGTACCCCTGGAATGGGGTTTAGGAATCTGCCTTTTGTTAAACTTTCCAGTGAATTTTTATGAAAAAGTACATTTAGTAAACATGTCTGTAATGAGAAAAATCCAAGTTAAATAAAGAAATTTGGGTTTAAAGTTGATCATATAAAACAAGTCACTTATCATTTTTGAACCTAGGTGACTTGTGTAAAGATGATACATACAACTTAAAATCACTGGGAGCAATAAAATGCCTAATATATAAGAAGCAAAGTGCCTAAGTGGTAATGTTCTATAAATATAATTTTACTTTCTATTCTTTTGATACATTGATATAAGGAAATAATCCACTTGGGGATCCTCATAGGAGTATTGCTAGCATGACATCGTCTGATCTGAGGTCTTGCATGTGTATAACCTCTCTCAGCCATTATTACCCAGGTAAACATGATTGCCTGCAGTTATGTTAATTTTCCCTGACTTTTACCTAGTGGCCTCTTGGTAATATGTGGCATTAGTTTGGATTCTCTCTAATTCCTATATGTTATGATAAGCACTGTAGTTTTGTCCCATGGACACATGTCTTATGCAGCTCCTGATTACACCTACCTTGCTTACACTAATGAAATGAAAGACATGTACAGAAGGGAAATCGGTAATAGCCAGCTGGCAAAATTAGACAACCGTGAGTCTTGTTTAGCTTAAGTTTATTTGTTTTATAATTCTATCTCATGTTATATCTTTATTTTAATAAAGTCAGAGGAAAAATTTTAGGTTCATTTTAAAAGCAAGATTTTATAAGAGTTCTGATTTTTATCTCTTATCCTTCCCTCCCCCCATAATCCATTTAGTTAAGAAGAGATTCATTTTGGGTGGTGCCTATGGCTCAAAGGAGTAGGGCGCTGGCCCCATATGCCAGAGGTGGTGGGTTCAAACCCAGCCCTGGCCAAAAACAAAAAAAAGAAAAAGAAAAGGCTCACTTCTAGTACTCAATTTCAGTTTTGTTAAACTTCTGAAAGCTTTCAATAAATTTTAAGTTTTACAAGTAAGTTTTCAAAATTTACTATTGCTAGGGTAATCTAGTTACTATGGATTACCATAGGATAGATGGAATACTTAAATATGTACATATACATGTATAACTAAAACATTGGCAAATGTAATTTTGCATCTCTTAATAATTTGATTATATGAATAAAATTCTCATCCATATACCACTTTAATATTCTTCATCATATTGCATGTACTATGTGAAAAATCAGGTATCAATAAAATGCAGTTAAGTAGAAATTACACATAAGCTGAAACCCACTTAATTATGCTGTAATCTATAGGAATTGATCACAATTATGTACCCATGATTCATGGTAGTAGTACTTGATATCTCCAAAACCTAACTGGAAACTGTTAGCAAATTGTGAACCTGAGTTTCACGAGCAAATGCCATTTCTTTAGTGTATCAGAGTTAGAAATTTTTTAGAACTTTTTTTTAACCCTTGGTTTTACCCTCATTGATCTTTGTCTCACTAATCTCTTTCACACCCTGGTAATCACTGTGGTGTATGTTATTTTTTTCTTACAGTTGTAATCACCTTCAAGGCGTTATTTACCTAACTGACCTTCAAAGTAACAGATATTTCTATTTGAATGTGCCAGAGTTACCTCAAACTCATCAAAACCAAGTTGAACAATCCATCTCTTCCTCATTAAACTTTTTGCCCCATCGGTGATTCTCCCATGTTGTCTGTCATATGAAGTCACGATTGTTAAATACCATGCTTGAATTCATACAGGTTAAAATCATATCACAATACTTTATATTTTCATGTAAACACACCATTATACAGAACAGATTTATTTCATTTGAATACTTTTTATCTTTGCAGAAGAAGAAAAGCATATCTTTCCTTAGCTTACCATACAGCATGAAAATACTGAATCAATTTTTTAAATTTTTTTGAAGTCTAAAATAGTGAATTCAGAGATTTTTCACATTTTATAAGTAAAGCAAGTAAAGTTTATAAGCAACTTATAAGTAAGAATATTCACACAATACATTTAAAAGTTCACAAGTATGTATATATTTGTTAACTATAATTTTTGATATTGAATTAAGATTTAATAAATATTTTAAATAATACTTGTTAGTAGCTGTTTTAGGAATGTAGTTAGTTTCACATTTAGGAACCCCAGGTGCTAATCAATTCCATCCATAGTTTAATCTCAACAAAGACAAATTAAATTTCTGGCCATATTATTAAATCCTCTAATGGATTTTCTTACTACCCTTGAATATGACAAGGACCAAGATATAAATGTCCTATTATAAAATGATGCTTCCTTCACAGACTCTTGCCATCTCAGCAAATATTTGTGCACAATAAATATGTATTCAATTAAAATGTAAATATGCACTCGGGTACAGTCAGAATACTGATAGACTGCATGTTTTACAAGAACTGCTTTGTATTTAGTGCTATGTACACTCTGATCTGCAAGTCTCTTAAAAGAAGTAGTTTTCTCTGTTCTGTAGGGAGAAATTTACAGAATGATTCTGGGAAAAGTAATACAAAAGAAAATGGAAAAAAAATATATTTGAACAAATTATTCCCCATTGTTTGGATTAAATCAAAGTACTTGGAGGAAATTTAATTTTCATACATAACGCAGTAACACTATTGTCTTTCCTTGTATTTCTTGCCTACTTTGTCTATTGTGTTTCCTCTGTATATATGTGTATAAGACTCTTCACTCTGCTCTCATGCAATTCAGAGCCAGCATTCACCTTTAAAATGTATACACTTTAAAGTGTACCTTTAGGCCACTTTGAGGCCTAAAGTATGTTTAAAATTCACTTGACATTTTTTGAAAAAAAAATATACTAAACACCTACTGTGTATCAGGTTCCATACGAAAGTTGGGAAGATAAAAACAAAAATGACAGTGTCCCAGCTAGGTGCGGTAGCACAGTGGTTAAGGCGCCAGACACATGCACCTAGGCTGGCGAGTTCGGGCCTGGCCCAGGCCAGCTGATCAACAATGACAATTACGACAACAACAACAAAAAGTTGACAGACGTTGTGGTGGGCACTTCTGTTTGTGGTCCTGGCTACTTGGAAGGCTCAGGCAGGAGGATCCTTTGGACCAAGGAGTTTGAGGTTGCTAGGAGCTGTGACCCCTGGGCACTCTACTGAGGGAGACATAGTGAGACTCTATCTCAAGAAAAAGAAAAAAAAAAGGACTCCCTATTCTGAAGGAGGTCATAATTCAGTGAGGAATTATGGAAAAGTAACTCTGTCCCTGGATAATACGTGTGTTAATAAGATTATGTGACCATAAGAGATTGGCCAAGAGACCCTTCACGGAAGAGTTGTTTAATTCATCCTGTAAGATGAGTGCTGTGCCAGACAGAAGGTGTGGCAATTGCAAAGGTCTTGGGCTATGAATAAAACATTTTTGAGCTTACTATGGTTTAAGAGAGAATCCATTGGAGAAACTTCTTTAAGTACATAAACTAAAAATTAGCTACTCTTGTGATTATAAAGTATTATTTTTCATTTGTATAGTAAAAGTTTAGTTTAATTAGTTTAGTTAGATTAGTTATTAAAAACCAGAATTTCTTCAATATTGAACACGTTTACAAGGACCAACAATTAAGTTCATGAACTCATCCTAGAAAAAGTGCTCCATAGCTCATGGCTGAGTATCACGATGGTTATCTTCAAAGCACTCCCTTTGGGAAGCCATCCTGGACACCAGAACCTAGTCCATGAATGTTGGGATCTTTTTGTAATGACAATCAGAGTTGTCATGATAGGAAATGTGCTAATTAATTTGCAAACTTGCCACTGTGTACTTATGTTGGTAACACTGTGCACACAATTTAGTAAGCTTTCAGAGTCTTCATTTATCTGTATCTCCCAGTTGTCTTTGTGTCCACATTTGGTGGTGTCATATATGGCATGCATTATTTTTGCATGTTTTTGTGTGCTATGCAATGACAGCTTCGTTAGCCATTCCAGAGAAAAAGTTCCACTATTGCTTTGAAGGTGGATGAGGTGCTGCCATCAGCACCCAGCTTCCCAAGTGGAGCAATTTGAAGGTGACCATGGTGATATTCGGCAAAGAGATACGTAGCATTTTTTCTAGGATGAGTCTGCTAACTTGTCAGACCTCGTGTATCTTATAATTGCAAATTGACAGAATAGATGCTCAGCCAATTATTAGATAATGAATAGTTTCAAAGCAAACTATAACTAACACAATCTTGAAAATGTGTATTAAACTGTGATAGTGCATATGAAACATATGCCAGAGAGGGACTAGAATCTCCCAGCAAAGATAAACAAGGTTAGTTCAACAACTGGCTTATGAGGGAAGAAACAGCAAGAAAGCCACTGCCTTATGGGCTTGCGGACATGTGGCTACCTTAGTGCTCTTGAAGCAAACACACAGCAAAAGCAAGATACTCACTCCTGTTCTAGGCTTCAAGCAGTTCTCAGAAAGGGTTTCCAAATATTGAATGACGATGGTTTAAGAGCTGGGTAAGGATGACTTATATGGAGCTAGAAAGATGGATTGATAATCTAAGAACACAGCTGGGAAACTAGCAAAACTGAACGACAGAATTATGATCAACAAGCTGGATAAATTTTTTAGTTTTTCAATTTTTGATCTAATTAATATTTTTGCTTATGCTGTTTTTTTTTTAAGGTTCATTCAAAACACCGTCCATTCATCAAAGTGATTTTAAAAATGTTAATCTTTGGTATTTTCTCAAGACATCCCCTGTTTCTACATTCAAGCGAATATGACACTCAGAGGTTTAATCTTTATTGTCTCAATAGAAAAGTGTACCATTTTTATGTTATAAGTTTTCACAATGTATAGTTATTTACAATCTGGGACATGCCTATTTTTAAAAAGGTAAATCATTTCTAAAACTGAGCAAATGTAGCCACCAATATATTTTTAAAAGCTAACTAATGAAGGTACAAACATATTATCTCAGTTTTCATTTTTAGATTCCTTTAGGGTACTTTTGTCATAGTCTATTTGAATTTTCTTATGGCCAATAATTCCGACATATAAAATTGAGGAATATGAAAGGGCTGTTTTGGTGCATTTTTTGATTTTATTGTGTTATATTAAGCAACAGAGTAAGAACTGTGTAATGAAATTGATCTTTTACTCTACCTACTGTCTTCAGCATAGATACAGGCAGGAGCTGGTTCACTTAAGATAACGTGGTCTTTGTTCTTTGGTTTACAACCCAGAATGTTCAGAGTGGCTTGAGAAAGACATGAAGAGGGGTTTTTCCCCCAAATTCACCGGTAAGTTTGTGTGAACTTGTCTCTTTGATTAGTAAGAGGTTAAACTATCTACTAACCTTTAGATATCGCAGATCTAGTTTTTACATCTTTTTACAGGTTTGTAATACAAAAGTCCCCCTCTATCTGTGGTTTTAATTTTCCTCAGCTTAAGCTTCCCACAGGAGGAAGGGTGAGTACCGTACAATTAAGATATTTAGAGAGAAAGAGAGAGACCATATTATTTACATAACTTATTCAAGTATATTGTTATAATTGTTCTATTTTATTAGTACTTACTGAAGTTTATCTCTTACTGGGCCTAATTTATAACTGAGTCATGTCTTAGAGATTTCTGTTAGGAAAAATTATAATACATACATGTTTTGGTACTATTCATTACTTCAGGCATCTTAGAGGAGGTGTTGGAAAGTATCTCCTATTATTAGAGGCTACTGTCTAAAAACATAGTCTCAGAATAAACAAAGAAGATAAAGAATACTAAATAGAACTTCATATTGAAATTTTAAAATCCTCTTCCTTTGATGTGTAACATATTGCCACCAACTACAATTTTTGTCATCAGCTCAAACATTTGTCACTTTGTGCTAGAAATATCCTAAATTTGCTCTTCTGGCTATATGAAAATATTCAATAAATTGTTACTATTAATCACCATGAAGTGCTGTAGAATCACTGTAACTTCCTCCTATCTAGCTGGAATTTTGTATTGTTTAATCAATCTGGCTATTACTTCTTCTTAACTTATCCAGCTGCTAGTAACCACTATGCTAATCTCCTTCTATGAGATGAACTTTTAAGCTTCTACATATGAGTTATAACACGCAGGTGTCCCCCCACTGCCCCTGTCCTGTGCGTGGCTTATTTTATTTGCCACAGTGTCTTCCAAGGACATCTATGTCATGTGATTTTTCTTCTTGTGGCTGAATATATTCTATCGAGTGTGGGTGTGTCACATTTTCTTATCCATTCATCTGCTGGGGGACACTTAGGTTGACTCGATATATTGGCTATTGTATTGTGAATAATGCTATAATAAAGATAGAAAAAACATACATCTCTTTGACATACTGATTTTTTTCCCTTTGATTTATGGCTAGTAGTGAGGTTGCTGGAAGATATGGTAATTCTATTTTTTTAAATTTTTGAGGCATTTCCATGCTGTTTACCATACTGGCTGTACTAACTTACAGTCCCACCAACAGTATATACTAGTTCCCTTTCTCTGTCCTGGTGAACACTTGTTATATTTTTGTGGGACATGTTCTTTTGAAAATATCAGATTCATATACTCAAGTGGATACTTGATTGTAAGTTTACTTAAAATCAAGAAGAGATATTCTAGAATCAACTCATTGTGAAAGAGAGGCAGAGTATCTAAGAGAGAAAATATTTATATTTCAATTATAATAATATAATTTCTTCAAATAATGTATATTCTTTCAAATAATGCTCTCGGTGTTCGTTGGTATTATTTAGCTTTGGCACACTCACTGGGTGAGAGGGTAAAGGGTCACAGTTGATTGAATGTTACCTTCTCTCATTCTGAAACTGTGTAATTAATAGCTGTTCATCATGTAATTTCTTTTCTTCAGAGACATTCATTTATTATATGAGGATTAGAATTTCCCTTTTGTTCACTTAATTTTTAATAGGATTTTATCCTCCCATCTCATTTTCAAGATTGACCTCCATTGCCCATTCCATTCTAGAAGAGTAAGTGATGGCCATCTTCTATCATCTTCGTTTGTATCAGTCACTGTCGTATCTTCATTCTCAGAGGTTCATGCCGCCCCTTTGCACACTGAGTGATTATGTTTAATAGTGACAATGCTGACAACCTGCCAGCAGTTTACAGTCCTTTCTGGTTCATAACAGAAAAAAAATTTTAAAAGAGAGAAGCATTATATATTTTCCAAAATATTTTACATCTTTGCGCATTGTGTGGTGTATTTGACTCAGTTTTACTTAATTACAGTACATATTTTCCAGGCGTAAATGGAACATGCTCTTTTTTTCTACACCACCATAGGCCATGTCTTATAGCCAATTTAAATAATTAATTTACTCCATATATTGTTCATGTCACTGGCAACGTGACACTGATGACAACTAACATTTTGAGTTAGAACTGAATTGGTCAGACTTCACAGACCTATGACGTAGAACACTTCAAACCCACACGTGATATTGTGATGCTCGTGGTTCACGTGCAATATTTGAAAGACTGTTCCACAAAACTGACCTCTCTGTGGATTTAAAGGCCCGTTAGTCTAACAGCTGTAATTACTCTTTTTTATAACCAAGTTGATTAGTTAATGCCGTGAAGGGCAACTTGCTTCCTAGAGCTAATTAACAGTGATATGATTTCTATCACAGTAATTTCCCCTTAAGATACATAAACAGGACACTGCACTTTTTAGTTCATAATAATAGTAACCATTCATCATAACGTTATTAGAATACGTTATATTTGTAACACGCAAATGTCTTTTCTAATCTCAAGGCTATTTGCTTTCATTGTTGTGGCCCTAGCTTTGCAGAAGCTTTTCAGTTTAATTAAGCCCAATTTGTTTAATTTTGTTGTTGTTGTGATTGTCAATGAAGCCTTCATAAAAACTGTCCCCAGGTCAGCATCACCAAGAGTTTTCTCATGCTTTCTTTTAAGATTTTTATCATTTTATGTCTTAGATTTAAATCCTTTATCCTTCTTGAATCAATTTTCATAAGTAGTGAAAGGTGAGGATCCAGTTTTGGTGTTTCACATGTGGTTAATCAGTTTTCCCCGTACCATTTATTGAATGGGGATTGTTTTCCTCAGTATATATTTTTGTTTGGTTTGTCAAAGATCAGATGGCGGGAAGAGACTAGGTTGAACCCTAGGTTTTCTCTTCTCTTTCCCATATCTATGTCTCTATTTTTGTGCCAATACCATGTTGTTTTAATCACTGTAAACTTGTACTATGACCTGAAATCTGGTAGAATGATGCCTCTGGCTTTTATTTTATTACTAAGAATTACCTTGCCTATATGG